>JAQQSY010006496.1:0-11019 GCA_028646535.1 Procyon lotor | reverse complement strand
TCTCAACCATTTTATCCTCTAGATCACTAATTCTGTCCTCTGTCTCTGTAACTCTAGCTATTAGACTATTTAGATTAGATTGCATCTCTCTGATATCGTTTTTTACATCTGCTATGCTGGTTCTCATTTCTGCCCTTAGAGATTCTATGTTGTCATTAATGTTTTCCTCCATCCTAGCCATTGCCTGGATAATTGTCACTCTGAATTCCCTTTCTGACATACTATTTATGTCCATGTCCAATAGTTCTAAGGGAGAGGGTGCAGTCTCTGGGTTTTTCCTCTGTTGGGTGTTCCTCCTCCTAGTCATTTTGATGAAAAGTGGATGAGAGGATGTATAGCTGGATATATCACCCACGATCCAGGCAGGGTGCACCCTGGAAGGTTTTGGAGCAATTGAGATTCACCACCAAAAAGAAAGAATAAGGATAAAAAAAGAGAAAAAGAAGATCCCAGCCAGAATGGGCCCCCAAAGTAAGATTTATAAGGTATGTAAACAAACACGAAGAAACATGAAGACCAACAAAAGTAAATGACAAGAAATAACTTAGAATGAACCCCCAAAATAAAATTTATATAATACCAGAACAAAAGCAAATACATAGAAACACTGACAGAATAAGATGGGAGGATGGTTATAAATCCTCGCAGGTGAGGAAGGTTATTTCAGGTCTTCCTGGGTTTATCGTTGTATTAATTAAGCCTCTAGTTGTAATGTTAAGTAGTTTAAAAAAAAATTTAAAAAACCCAAGAAATGTGAAAACGAGTGAATAAAAAAATAGAAAATAAAAAAAAACTTGTATCTATAAAATATATAGGTTTGAGGGTATTATCAGGAGCTTAATATATTGATTTCCCCTGATGTTGGGGATTTAAAATTTTATGGGGACCCTGTGGTTATTTTCCTTTTGTTTTTTGACTTGTCTTCTGGGGGAGGGGCTTGCCACGTTGTTTTCCAGTCAGTCTTGCTTTGGTTGAGTCACCCTGCCCCCCAATCAAGGGACTGCGCTCTGTGGAAACCGGTTTCTCAGTCTTTTTGCTCTCTGAAGGCTTTTGGCCTTTTGTAGCTTTTTCACCTTTTCGGACAGTCCAAGGAAGGAATCTGCCCGTATGTACCCAGACCTCTGAGTCACAGAGAAGCCTCAGTCCGTTCCCCTCTGGGTGGTCTTCAACACACGCTCCCCTCTGCAAAATTCTCCCGATATGTATTTTTCTAGGAAGAGTCCTTAGCTTTCTTCAGATCTTGAAGGGTGGAAACTGTTGTGTTAATTTGTGTGTGTTTGTTTATTTTTAAAGATTTTATTTTTGGGCACCTGGTTGGCTCAGAAATAAAATAAATAAAAAAATTTCTTTTTTATTTCTTACATAAAGGCAGGCACTGCCTGCCTTTGGCACAGGTCATGATCCTGGGGTCCTGGATCAGGCCCTGTGTCCCCGAGGAGACGGCTTGTGCTCTCTTAAAAGAAAAAGAAAGAAAGAAAGGAAGGAAAGGAAAAGGAAAAGGAGGCATTTATTTATCTATCTATCATCTATCTATCTATCTATTTAATGAGAGAGAAAGCTAGCACACAAGCAGGGGGAGCTGCAGGCAGAAGGAGTGGGAGAAGCAGACTCCCTGCTGAGCAGGGAGCCCCATGTAGATCTCAATCCCAGGATCCTGGGATCATGACCTTAACCAAAGGCTGATGCTTAACTGACTGAGCCACCCAGGCGCCCCAATTTGTGTTTAGGATGGTTGTTATGTCAAGAATATTTTGTTATTTTTGTACTATGGGACAACTTTTCTTTTCCAGAACATAAAAACGTTTTCATTAATATATTTTTTTCCTTTGGGTCACTCTGCATCCCCCTCCTGTTTGGTTGGTGTCAGCCACAAAATCCTGATAATCACAAACAGTCTAACAGAGTGATCAAGTGTGAATTCAGACTATGGGGTGTTGTAGGGAGGTTAATAAATTAGGACTTGTGAGTAATGTGCTATTTCTTTTTTTTTTTAATAAAGATTTTATTTATTTGACAGAAATCACAAGTAGGTAGAGAGGCAGGCAGAGAGTGGGGGGAAGCAGGCTCCCTGCTGAGCAGAGAGCCCGATGCGGGGCTCGATCCCAAGACCCCAAGATCAGGACCTGAGGGGAAGGCAGAGGCTTTAGTCCACTGAGCCACCCAGGTGCCCCTAATGTGCTGTTTCTTAAATGGGATGGACCTGCTGAGGTTAACTGTTTTGTGTTTATTTACAAAGCTGTGAGATGACAAAATTAGTCTTAGAAATCATTGATGATGTGTAAAATCTGTAGTTCTGTTGGTATTAGGAGAAAGAGCCATTTTCTTCTTTTGTAAAATACTTCCCAACAAGGTGGAGTGGCCTAAAGTTTACTTTAGGGCCTAGAGCAATGTTTCTGTTCTGTAACAAAATTACGTGTGTATTTTAATTTGAGGTCAATTTTGCCTTAGGTCTTTGGCTCTTGTGCAAGGAAGAATATGCAAGTAACTATCCTCACATGTCGACATGTTACTGACTATAAAACTTCAGAATCTACTAGTAGCCTTCATTCTCCTTTCCTGAAAGCCCTAAAAACACAGAATTTCAAAGAGCCTCCGTGCTGTTCACTGCTGGAACAACCAAATATCGTACATGATCTTCCTGCAGCAGGTGGTATTAAAATTCGTAACATTTACACTATATCTTATTAATGCTTTATTGGCTATTGGTTATTACTTTGACTAGTAGAGGTTTTTTTAAAGTAGTTTGTTAATAATTCATACCAATGTATTGCTGTTGATCTTTACTATCTGTTGATGCTAGAATGTTGTGTTTGGTTTGAGTTTTAACATTGCCCACACACACAGTTACGATGTGTGAGCAGCTCAGAGTTCTTTTTTTTTTTTTTAAGATTTTATTTATTTATTTGACAGAGAGAGAGAGAGGGATCACAAGTAGGCAGAGAGAGAGGGGGAAACAGGCTCCCTGCTGAATGGAGAGCCCAATGCGGGGCTCGATCTCAGGACCCTCAGATCATGACCTGAGCCGAAGGCAGAGGCCCCAACCCACTGAGCCATCTAGGCGCCCCTAGCTCAGAGTTCTTAACTGAATTCTTTTTTTTTCTTAGAATTTATTTATTTTTATTTTTTTTTCCTCCCTTTTTTTTAAATTAACATATAATGTATTATTTGCCCCAGGGTACATGTCTGTGAATCGTCAGGCTTACTCTTTTTCTTTTTTTTTTTTATAAAGACTTTATTTATTTGACCGAGAGAGAGATCACAAGTAGGCAGAGAGGCAGGCAGAGAGAGAGGAGGGAGCAGGCTCCCTGCTGAGCAGAGAGCCCGATGTGGGGCTTGATCCCAGGACCCTGAGATCATGACCTGAGCCGAAGGCAGAGGCTTCAACCCACTGAGCCACTCAGACGCCCCGGTTTTTTCCCTTTAAATGTGAAGTTTATTGAAATAAGTGCCTAATTTATTTTATTATACTCAGCAAAATTTTAATCTTGTAGTTATTTATGATGTGTCTCAGTATATTTAGGAAATGCAAAATAAGCAGTGGTTGCAGAAGCAAGAAATTAGCAAAAATAAATTGGCTTTGAAAGAAAATACACATTATAAGTGGTTTGATATGGCAGTAAACACTTTAAGGAAAGCAACAGAGACAACTACTTTTAAAAGTAGCCTTTTTTATTTAGAAGTGTTTAGTTTAAAAATCATACAGTAGAAGACTTAAGTGGTTTTTTCCCTTGTATTGTTCATAGTTCTGAGTTACTGTCAAGTGTGGAAGATTCCTGCAGTTCTGTATTTGTGTTATACTGATGTGATGAAGTTAGACCTAATCACAGTTGAAGCTTTTAAGCCTGTCCTTTCTTCCAGAAGCTTGAAAGGTTTGGTTAAGGTAAGGTTTTAGCTCATTGACTTAATACCTGAGTTAAAACGAACTTAATGATAAATGGTAAATTTATGGTACTGATGTAAAACTTAAGGAATGCTTAGAGATCTTTTTTTCTCAGAGTAAAGCTTTCTAATCTGGCACTTTGAATTGGACTGTCACCCTTTCTTCTAGATGTACTTCTGTAACTGGAGAAACGTTTTGTTCATGCTTTTTCATGGTAGATCAGTGCAGCGCATTGATACAAATCCCCGATGGCTGTGTAGAAGGATGGTTTGACTGTTCAGGAAGTTTCTGTAACTAATTCATTTGGAAGGTCGTAATATTTAAGAAGGCATTTTTGAACACAGCATGGATTAAATTATCAACGTGTATTTACTTAATTTTGCATGGGACTGGCTATGTGAAAGCGAGATGAACCTCTTTCCTGCTCTCGGTGTGAGTGTCCCTGGGCCCTTTCCCCAGAAAAACTCATATTGGAACATGTACACAAAAAGTTTTGCCTGTGGTTTTGGGTAGTTTAGGAGCTCCTGTACTTTCCCTTAGAGGTTTGCTGAATGTGCATGTGCCTTGGGTAGGAACTTCTCTCGTACGGGGAAGAGACAACAACAGGGTTCCCCAGTGGGAGTCCTGTTTTATTCTAGAATGACCACTGGTGTTAGGACACCTTTCTGGCAAGCTCTGTGGGAGTTAGCTCATTGCACGTGTTTCATTAAATTCGTTTACTTGCTAGATGGTCAGCTCCATGGGAATGGGCCGCGGTTTTCCATTTTGCTGTCCCCAGGTCATCAGGTACCTGGCATATAGGAGAATGCATTCCCAGCCATTTGTTGAACTAGTGAGAGTGAC
Source organism: Procyon lotor (assembly GCA_028646535.1). Taxonomy (NCBI): domain Eukaryota; kingdom Metazoa; phylum Chordata; class Mammalia; order Carnivora; family Procyonidae; genus Procyon; species Procyon lotor. The sequence goes on along the minus strand of JAQQSY010006496.1, from coordinate 6,296 downwards.
ACTTAAAACTAAGTTCGTATAATTCATGCATGATTTCATATCAGCTGGAGTCATGGATAAGCTTTCTGACCAGATGAGTTTTATAGGTAGCGGCGCTTTCGGAGGACATACTAACCGTTGTGTTTGCTCGAGTGGTTAACTAAGGCTCTTCCCGCGGGATTGTGAGAGCAGGCCCGTGGCGGTTTTGTTCGGTGTGGCACGGCACTCTGGGCACGTTCTGGGCACTGGACGTCATCGTGTGGAGTCTACGCCCGCATGCAGCTTTTGGGAGTATTCTTTGAACGCGAAACCGAGATAACTTCTCTTAACCTGTTCATTTCTTCCTGTAAACCTAGTGGTGGCAGAGGGTGCAGTGGCCATTTGAGGAGGGCGGCTGGTTCTCGAACGTTAGCAGACGTGGTCATTCTGAGTTCATTCATAGTCTCTGTTGATCTGAGGGGGGGCGTGCGGTCAACGACGTGGAATATTCTAGAGTGCCTTCGGACCATGTGAGTGCCACGGCCCGGAGGTGGTGCAGGCCACTGTCATGCCAACTGGATGGAGGAGAGCACCTCGTCGTGGGCCTGCCACGGTGGGGGACGGACGTCTGAGGAGAGGCTGGCACTGCACCTGGATCCCAGAGGGACGCAGGGAGCGCAGAGCAGGGCCGGCTGGAGTTGGGCGCCTGGAGTTGGGCGCAGGGGGCCGTGAGAGCTCCCGTGGGGAGAGGCCGGCCTGGAGGGTCACCTCCCACCAGAGGTCTCCCACGGTCCTTGGAGGCCGTGAGGCAGCACCACACAGTTTAGGGCAAGGGGAGGGCAGGCTTAGATGTTTCATCTGCTTAAACACTTGGATGTCCTGAAGCTCTGAGATGCTCGGATGTGTTACCTCCTGGAAGAGGAGATTCAGGGCGGGCCTGTGTCCGTGTGTGCCTTTCTCTCTCGGTCCTGACAGTGTAGGGGTTGGAGTGTATGTTTCTAACTGTGTTCTCCATCCCACCATACTGACGACTTTTTTTTCTTCTTCCAGAATATTCCTCAGAGCACAGAGATACTGAAGAAATTGATGACAACAAATGAGATTCAGAGTAACATTTATACATGATTCCAGAGATAGTCTTGTAAAGTGTGTTACCATCCATTCCTTCAAGGGGAGCAGCGTGTATGGTTTTGTTTTTTTTTTTTTTTTCAAGAGGGTGTTTTGCGGGTGTACAAACAGAATAAACTTATTTTAAATTCATTGTAGTTTTACTTCCTTTTTTATGGCGGTACTTTTGACAACTGAGATAAACCAGATGTTTTTCTTTATCCGCTAGGTGGGAGTATTGTTTTTTTGTTTTTTTTTAAAGATTTTATTTGTTTATTTGACAGAGAGAGAGATCACAAGTAGGCAGAGAGAGAGAAGGAAGCAGGCTCCCTGCTGAGCAGAGAGCCCGATGCGGGGCTTGATCCCAGGAACCTGGGATCATGACCTGAGCCGAAGGCAGAGGCTTTATCCCACTGAGCCACCTAGGCGCCCCGGGAGTATTGTTTTATTTGAATATTTTATACTAATTAGTTAAAATTTTAAAAACCTACAGATAACAACAGGTTTTATTAAAATGTAAGTAGAGTTACTTTAGTGCAATAGTTTTATGTGATATCTGAAAGTTGATTTGCAGGTGATTATTATTTTATTTATATGAGATAGAACATGAGCTGGAGGAAGAGAGGAGGGGTAGAGAGAGGGGGAGAAGTAGGCTCCCCACCGAGCAGGGAGCAGGGAGCCCTGGGAGCAGGGATCCCGACCCCAGGGCTCCATCCCAGGACCTCTGGATCATGACCTGAGCTGAAGGCAGACATTTAACCGACTGAGCCACTGAGGTGTCCCTGTTGGTGATTCTTAATATGTGAAGTTTATATTTTATGGGTTCTTCAGGTTTTTTGTGGGTAAAACTGGTCAGGTAACAAGGTTACATATTTGCTTAAAATGAAATAAAGAGAAATGTGTATTTCATCACTTTTCAGTGATATCTGCCAGGCAGGCTCTTTGCGCAGACTTTCCCGGGCCCGGGTGCAGGGTTAACTGTCCGGCGGTACCAGCTCAGTCTGCTCTCGCTGGAATGTGACCCGAGTCAAGAGCTCAAAGTAGCTGTCCTTCTGTCAGTGAAAGTAAGTGTTATAGTGGTGAAGTTGAGGAATGCCGCTTGATCTCTAAGTGATGGAATCATTTGTATATTACAGACTTGTTGTTACTACTACTTTATTTAAGTGCTAGTTGGTTGACATACAGTTCAAGATTGGTCTCAGGAGTAGAGTTCGGTGGTTCATCATTGACATTCAGCACTCAGCGCTCATCACAAGTGCCCTCCTGGATGCCCACCCCCACCCCCTGTAAATGGCAGATGGAGACAATGGACACAGATCTTCTAGATTCAGTTTGCTTACTGTTCTCAACAGTGTTCAGCGCGTGTGAACGTGCTTGGATAGAAGTTGAAGCGTTCTTGTTGCTGAAATCTGTGCATCCATTCAGAAATGTGTTCGTGGAGCCCTGTGGTGACTCTGGGGTCCAGTCTGGAGCCAGAGCCTTCTCTTGCGTTGAGGGTTCGTTGGTCACAGAGGAAGAGCAACCTTAGAAAGGAGCAACATTCAGGTCGACCCTTACAGGCCGGGTGGTTCCTGGCGTCTCAGTCTCCTCGTCTGCAAACTGCAGGTAGGAAAAGGAAAATTAATGAATTACTATTAAGCGTGCAGTAAATGTTTCTTCAGGTTCCACTTTTCATCTGCTCAGTGAGGAAGAACCGATCTTATGTAGTTGGGTGGTCGTAAGTATAAATATGCAAAAATGCTTTTGAGGAACAGTAGAGGGTACTTCATGTCCACACCCCCATGTACACAACCTCACGGTGCAGCCAGGAAGGAGCCACAGACAGGCACTGCCCTCCATATTCGAGAACCACGATTCTTGACAACACAAAGGCCGGTAGTGGAGTCGCTGGGGGAGACGCTGAGGGGTTGGGTCCATCAGTGTGGCGGATTGGTGAGTGTGTCAGATGTTCCTTACTTTGCACTGAGCTTCATTTACAGTAACTACGGTAATTATTTAGCAGCGTAGAATCTGTAGTTACATTCGGGCAGTAAGTCACCAATTTGAACAGTGGTGGTTTCTGGAGAAAAGTAATCAGAATGAACACAAGCGGCTACCTACGTGCTGACGTCTCTAATGCCAATGGATGCTCATTTGTGAACCGTATTTGAGCCTGGAGATCTTTTTTTTTTAATTTTTTATTGTGTTATGTTAGTCACCATATAATACATCATTAGTTTTTGATGCAGTGTTTGGTGATTCATTGTTCATGCACCACACCCAGTGCTCCATGCAATCCATGGAGCTCCATGCTCCAAAACCCTCAGTTTGTTTCTCAGAGTCCACAGTCTCTCATGGTTCATCTCCCCCTCCGATTGCCCCTCCTTCACTTTCCTTCTCCCAATGTCCTCCATGCTATTCCTTATGCTCCACACGTGAGACCATAAGATAATTGACCCTCTCTGCTTGACTTACTTCATTCCACATAATCTCTCGTCCCATCCATGTTGATGCAAAAGCTGGATATTCATCCTTTCTGATGGCCGAGTAATGTTCCATTGTATATATGGACCACATCTTTTATCTATTCATCTGTTCATGGACATTTGGGCTCTTTCCAGTCTGGCTATTATGGACATTGCTGCTATGAACACTGGGGTACATGTACCCCTTCTTTTCACTACATCAGTATCTTTGGGGTAAATACCCAGTAGTGCAATTGCTGGGTCATGGAGTAGATCTATTTTCAATTTTTTGAGGAATGTCCATACTGTTCTCCAGAGTGGCTGCACCAGCTTGCATTCCCACGAACGAGTAAGAGGGTTCCCCTTTCTCCACATCCTCTTCGACATTTGTTGTTTCCTGCCTTGTTAATCTTTGTCGTTCTAACTGGTGTTAGGTGGTCTGGAGATCTTAATTTGGGCTATGGAGAGAGAGAGTCTGGACTAGGGCTGCCTAGAGTCCTGCTTGTTTGGGGGAGGTGGGGGGGCGACAGTCCGCACCCTGCCACGCTGGGGCTCTCCAGGTGAGTGGCTCTGCGGAAGAGCTCAGGGGAGGCCTGGGCAGGAGCCCTCGGTGACAGTAGGAACTGTTGGGGGAGGCCTGGGCAGGAGCCCTCGGTGACAGTAGGAACTGTTGGCCTGCCTACCTGCCCTTGCTGTGTGGCTTCTTGATTTAATTACCTGACTTTGGGCTAGCCAGGCTTCCCCTCCGTGCTCCACCCCCACATTAAACACAGCCAGGTGAAGAAGAGCAGCGGCCCCTTTCTGGTGTCCTCCTTAACTCTGATGCTGCTGGAACAAACTCCATCATGGCCACACCCGGAAGCCCTGTCTCCCCGTTCTCTGCAAGTTCTATTTTGTCTACTGGAATCCCAGGCAGGGTCACTTTGTATTACTGTTTGCGGCAAGGAAAGGAGAGGATGAAGATCAGATAATTTTGATTGGTGTTAATGCGTCTTGCAAAGGCGAGCCTGAGCCGCCTGCAAATGTACCTGTGCCGTCTGGTTTCCCTACAGCGGATTTGGGAGAGGGTGTGGAAGGGGAGCGTTGGTTTCCACAGAAGCCAGGCCATTGTACTTACTCCTGTGAATGTCAGTTTCACTTATTCAGAAAAAGAACAGAAGTGTGAAGTAGCCCTCGCTCTCCCTTCCCCGGCCTCGATGCCATTTGGAGATGCTCTTAATCCCCTTTGACCAGACTGCATCCTGGAAAGGAGCTACGGCGATTGACCACAGAGAAGGGGACTCTGCCGTACTCGATGTTGTCTAGATGGGTTTAGAGATCTGACACCGTCCTTGAAATAGAGGGTGCGAAGGAGCTTGAGTCCCACTGGGTCAGACACCCGTGAGGGGTGGATTTCAGCCCAGCTCTGCTGCACCGGGCTCAGCGTTCCTGCAAAACTGTCCGCCTGAGGCTGGGGATGTGGGTTTCCAGGGCCTCATGGCTGGAACCATCCAGAAGACCAGAAACCCTGTCACCAAAGCGGCTTAGCCTCCCAGGGACAGGGCTGGTCTGAGCCGCATCTCAAGCCCCAGCTGGTGGCCCTGGGCACAGAGCAGAATGACATCGGGTGGAGCTGCTTTGCTGGGGTCTGTCTCAGCTCAGGCTTCTGGGACAGTGTCCTGACGCTCGGGCACCTTGTTTGAGTTCAAGTCTGCCCAGAACCTGTTTTCTGCTGTGCCTGTTCAAGAGCTGTGGGCAGGAGGCGAGGAGAGCGGAGCTGAGTCCCTGAGGGAAGTCACGCTGGCATGGAAGTCGCCGGGCGTGTGGGCCCCCGGGCGAGAGCTGCCGGGCAGAGACCTCGGCAGGCACTTAGTGGAGGGTAACACACCAGAATCCCGACAACTGGAGGCAGAACTGTGCTCCAGACACAAAATGGGAATGTCGAACCCTCTGACTGAGCCCGGGGAGGCCCCGCCAGGGGCCCCTGAAGCACCAGGGCGTGTGTCCCAGGGCACAGAGTCTGAATCCGGACAGCCGGCCTCTGGGCCCTATGTGACCCTGCCTTGCTCTGACTGCTCTGAACCCTGGGGGTCCCCGCTGGGTCAAATGCGGGCCTTTGATGTTTATAACAAAACCGCCTGCGTTTTGGGCTGCCTTGTGGCCGCCAGAGCAGACGCATTGCTGGCGATTGCTCCGAAATCCTGCCTCAGGTTCTCAGAAGGCCACAGTGCTGGATTCAAACACATATTAATAACTCTGCTCAGTCTCGTAATATTAAATGTGAGATGGTTCAGTATTCATGCCTACACATTGTGAAACCATTAAACACGACCCCATCCCCAAATAGCCCAGAGTGCATTTATTTCAAAGGAAACAGTGATTTACGTTGAATCCCCACCGCCGCCGCCGGGAACTTTAAATCTTGAGGAAGGGGTAAAAGGCCACACAATCATTACTCCAAGTTCACAGAAATCTTTGGACTTTTAAGACACAAGTTCCTTTTTAATCATTTTTAGATGCTGTAACCACAAAAGCATTTCTGCTTTTGACTCATGATCTGCCTAGGTTTTTGATGGAACCTTCATTCTGTCTCCCTCGGATGTTCTCTCCCCCTCGGCGACCACGCTTGCTTCCCCCGTGTTCTAGAACCTTCTTTCGGACCCGCTGAACACGGAGCTGAAGCCATCTTCCTTCCGGCTCCGGCCATCTGGCCTGCAGCGCTCCTGGAACTCCGCACGGTGCGGCCGATGCAGCGCCCCAGTCCCCCGGGCCCAGCCGCTCGCTGCTGGGGGGCCTGCCGCCGCCGCC
>JAQQSY010006495.1:0-11019 GCA_028646535.1 Procyon lotor | reverse complement strand
TTCTCTGACTGATTGGAATGGCCTCAGGCTGTAATGAAGATAGGAGAGGCAGAGGGATGGAGAAGAGCCTCCCACAGGGAGAAGGGCAGGGTGGAGGCCCTGTCCTGTGCATTGGGAGTGGTGGCAGCGATTAACATTGTCATGCAGGAGGCTCCTGGGGGATGTGCCAGCCCTCCCCTGCAAATGCAGCTGCTGCCAAAGCTCATTAGGACTGTGTGTGAGCTGTTTCTGAGCTCCTGCCAACGTCCTCCCAGTAGTGTCCCTAGCAATGGCAGCCAGTCCCGGGTGACTGAGGAGCCCTGGGGACCCAAGGAATTTGGGGTGTCTCTTCTGCGTGGTCCATCCCTGTGCTGGAGGGAGAGCTCTTGAGGCCAGTTTGAGCCTAGAGGAAAGCAGACACATCTTCTCTGTGAGCACCGATGACCATCTGAGTGGCGTCCACAGCCTGTGGGAGTGTGGCCTTAGCAGGGACTGAGACAGAAGTGATGTGACCTGTTAGAGACCTGAATGGGAGGCATGAAATGTGATGGGTGAGATCTTCTCATCTAAGTATTACAGCAAATGTGGTAAAATGACTGTGCTTTGCAGGAGCATGGAGCTTGGGTATAATTTTACAACAAGCTTCTCAGTTCCAAAGCTTAGTACTGACATAGAGAGAGGAAGACACTTAGGGAAGAAGCCCATAAATATAGTCTTTCATTAGGTGTTGATATTGGTTAGCAGGATGGTGGGAGTATTCTACTACATTTCCAGGAAGATACATTATCAATTACTTTAAATCCTCCTATCTCAGTTATTTCAGAAGGGTTTGATAATCATATTATGATTTTCTTTTTTAATAATAGATAAATGAAGGTGTAAAGCAATTAAGGCTTATTCAAAGACCCTTGACACAGAGAATGAACTGGAGGCGAGATTCAGATGTCCTAACTCATTCTAGGGTTTTCTTGAATTGGCTGTGGGGATTGCACCGTGGAGACTTGCCAGACAAGAGGGAATTATATTGCCATGAAAATGCTAGTCCTAGCCACTGGAAATGAGAAGCAAGAATAAGAATTTACCTGAGACCGTAATACAACATGTCACCAAAAGTGAATGTGAGGTTCATACATGTTTAAGAAACTGGTTCTTGGTACTTAGTCTCAGATTAAGTGAAAAGTCAGGTAATCAAATGTGGATGGAAGAAGTTAACAAGGCCACAAAGAGAATAAATTTTTTTCTTTCAGGATGTTAAACCCCTCTTTGAGATGCCAGCCACCCAAGCCACCCAGGGGTTCTCTGTTTTCATACGTTAGGATGGTGCAAGCATTCCGGCTCTGGATGGATGCTCTCAGTGTCTACATCACCAACACTTCAGTCAAGAGTCAGAGAAAGCTCTCCCTAAATGGAAGTGCCATTTCCATGGACAGGTCAGCTTGTTGAAGGTATGGCTCTGAGTTATTTTGAGCACATGAGAGAGCTCTCTGTAGGTTGCGGGACCTCCCTTGGTGTGTTCTGCTTCTGTATTTGGAACTTTGACTTGTCCCAGCCGAGAGTGTTTAGCTCCCCAACATGCAAGGTCACGTAGGTTTCAGGGAAATGGATGGATTTTCTTTATTTAAATAAAAACTCACAACTGATTAAAGTTAAGCTTTCTAATTAGTTGTATTAAGTTAGATAAAATGTGTTGTATTAGGAATCTGAACACTTGTTTTTTGTTTGCATATCTCTGTCCTAGAGAGAAAGCATTTTGGTTCTATTTGCTGTTTGTATTAGTAACTAGATTATGAGAGAAGGCACAAGGAGGTACTTCAACTGGGGCCAAAGGTTCTGTTTTAACAATGAAGAGTTGATGTCTGCATCCATGCCTGAGACCTGATTTTCCCTATAATTTCAGTGTCATTCCTGATCCCTCGTCTATCTGTAGGGGTCTCAGTTATCAACTGCTATGTGACCTATTTTAAAGGCACAATGAAGTTAGGTCATTCATGTTTTAAAAGTCCCATTTAGAATAATTACACATACAAAATTCACAAAGGGGACCATTTCAACATAAAAGTGATAAATTACTATTATTGGAGTTTCAAGTATTCATGATATGGCAAGAAGGAAAAAATATAACAGAATATTTCAATGGCACCTTGTGTTCTATTTGTTATGGTTCCAATAATTATCCTATATCCTATATATCACAATTCATAGAACCTAAGAATTTGAAAGTCTTTCCTGCATAGTGCTTGTGTCTAAGGAGATAAACTACACAGGTATATAATTTTTAAATGCTATGTTCTGAAGAGGCTGCATAAATTGTTCAGTTTTGAGTAAACAAATATCAAAATATACATAGCAAGTTGTGGTTTGAGGATTGAGTATGAGGAAGATATGACCCAAGGATGTAAAACAAGATTTTATTATTATTTATTTATTAATTATTATGTAATAATGGAACAGTAAATACCTACAGAAAGAGCTGCTGGAATTGAGACCAATTTGGAGAAGAAAACACAAAATAGTCTTGTACAAGAGGAGTAGCTATCCAGACTGCTTTTTAGCTGTGTTCATTGTTCATATCTGGCTTTGAACAAGAGTTGTTCCCCTCATCCTATATGAAAAGGAATTTGACATCTTGTTTCTCTTGAAAAAAAAAAAAAGGAACAAATAATCTCAGAAGTATGTCTTACCTGTTGACATCAATGAAGAGCACAAGTTTGGGGATAGTGTAATATCCCCCTAATTCATTAGAGATGACTTCTCAATTCTATCTAACACTAACACCAAGCTCTATTTTTCTTTCTTTTTTTAATATTTATTTATTTGGTACAGAGAGAGAGTTCACAAGTAGGCAGAGAGGCAGGCAGAGGGGGGGGGAAGCAGGCTCCCCGCTGAGCAGAGAGCCCGATGCGGGGCTCGATCCCAGGACCCTGAGATCATGACCTGAGCTGAAGGCAGAGGCTTTAACCACTGATCCACCTGGGTGCCTCCAAGCTGTATTTTTCTAACACAACAGATTGAGATGTGTAGCACACTGTCTACCAATTATTTCATTGTGCATCTGAGGACAGACTAGGAATCCAGTTCTATTTAGCTGAAAGCTGATCCAAAGTAATGTGAAAATAGTGTTCACTGCAGATGTTAAAATCATCTGACTGACCCATATTTCCTCCTTCATTTGGCTTTTCAAATATAGATGCTATTTCTATTTTCTTAATCTTCTAAGAGTCCAGGAGGAAACTCTATAACTGTAGAAAACAGGCATATTTGGTTATCTATTATTTTGAATTTAAATTATTTTAGGCAATTGTCTTTAGAAATAAATATCCTTTTGATGGGCTAAAATGGTTTAAAAATAATTAGTTGACATATCCCTGCAAGGCATTTAAGTATTAGCAGGATACTTTGGTAAAGCACTTTGGTCTAAAACACACCTGTAATCAATAAATGCTAAAATTCATAAAGGAAAATACCGCACGTTCTTCTTACTATTTGGACACTCCCCTGTCCATGATGTTCTTATTTCTGTAGGCTGTTAGACATCTCAAATCTGTATGTGCACAAAAGTTGTCTGATTAAATTTGCATTTGGGGGTGATTATTCTAGTGTTGAACATAGGGTGGTGGGGATGTGAGGAAATTGCATTTGTTTCTCTGTCTTTCCCAGGGAGAGGCTCCTGTTATGATACCTAGGGCTGGATACTGCTGAAGTCCCATCACCAGTAACAGTTTATAAGCATCTTCCTAATAAATTATCTACGTTTGACCCTAAATCTACCTGTGAGTTATGTGACATCACACTTCATATATAAAAACTTAAGTCTCTAACCTAATCACATATCAAGTGTGTCATAAAAGGATTCATATCTAGGCTCTCGAATTCCAGATCTCTCCATGAGACACTAGCCGTATTTATATTATACATCTGCCCACATTTCTCTCATTTTTTTGGTAAGTTGTTTATTCTTTTTATCATGTTTGTTGTAGTAGATTTATGTAAGGTTGTTATTGACTTTGAATCATGTTTGTCTTCATTGTCTATCACTTGATCCCCTATTGTCACCTATTATCCTCTCTTGACATGGAAACTATGGTAAGTTAAAAAGACAGAGCTCCTAAAATCACACTGCATTATCTCCAGGCCTTCGTGAAATCCCTAAAACTATCTTCTCATTTTAAGGGAATGGCTTGTCTCTCTTATGTAGAGTAGATATAATGCATCTTAGGGTCAAGCCTGTCATCATGGTATACGCATAATCAGAAGCATCTGGCTAAGGCTGATAGTCTTACACAATATGCATCCTTTTAATAATTTATTATTATGGTTCTTTAATTCAATAGTTTCTGCTATTTCTGTCTCCTGCAGATTGATAATCCTATGTTTTTTAATGGACACAAATAACCAGACTTGGGTGAGAGAGTTCATCCTCCTTGGCCTGTCTAGTGACTGGAACACACAGGTCTCCCTCTTCATCTGTTTCTTGATAATGTACATGGTGACAGTGTTGGGGAACTTCCTCATCATTCTTCTCATCAGACTGGACAGCCGACTCCATACTCCCATGTACTTCTTTCTCACCAACCTCTCCCTCGTTGATGTCTCTTATGCCACAAGCATCGTCCCTCAGATGCTGACGCATTTTCTTGCAGCACATAAAGCAATCCCATTCGTGAGCTGTGCAGCCCAGTTATTTTTCTCCCTGGGCTTGGGTGGGATTGAGTTTGTTCTACTGGCAGTGATGGCCTATGACCGCTATGTGGCTGTGTGTAACCCCCTGCGATACTCCGTCATCATGCATGGGGGTCTCTGTACTAGGTTGGCCATCACATCCTGGGTCAGTGGTTCTGTCAACTCTCTCGTGCAGACTGCCATTACCTTTCAGCTGCCCATGTGCACAAACAAGTATATTGATCACATATCATGTGAAATCCTAGCCGTGATCAGGCTGGCCTGTGTAGACATCTCCTCCAATGAGATCGCAATCATGGTTTCTAGCATTGTTCTGCTGATGACACCTTTCTGCCTGGTTCTCCTGTCCTACATCCAGATCATCTCCACCATCCTAAAGATCCAGTCCACAGAGGGAAGAAAGAAAGCCTTCCACACCTGTGCCTCTCACCTCACAGTGGTTGTCCTGTGCTATGGCATGACCATTTTCACTTACATCCAGCCTCACTCCAGCCCCTCTGTTCTTCAGGAGAAGTTGATATCTGTATTTTATGCCATTCTGATGCCTGTGCTGAACCCCATGATTTATAGTGTAAGGAATAAGGAGGTGAAGGGGGCCTGGCAGAAACTACTAGGGCAATTATCTGGGTTAACATCAAAACTGGCCACTTGATGAATCCTGAGCATCACTTAGAGAAAGGAGCTTTGCCCATGTTTTCTCCCACTTGACTCAGATATGGCAGTCATTATCTGCATTGCCCTGGCAACCAGGAAGGAGATGTCGGCACATGTACTAGTGATGCTGGGTAGGAGGCTGGAGATTGGTTTGGGGTGTGGGGTGTGGGTGTATTTTTGTGTCACAGCAGCATGTTCACTGGAGTTGAGCACAGCTGTAATTGCACTTCCCACCCTTACTCAATCTCCATTCATATGGCCTGAGAGTACAGTTTGCTGTTTTGATTTGTTACATTGTTTATAATTGTGGACCCATTCATGGATCTTACCTTGGACCACTGGTTCTTACTCATCCAAATTTTGTATGACGTTACTGTCTTTCCAATGGGGGAAAAGCATTTTCACATTTTAGACTCAAAATACTGCACAGCATATGTATCCACATCCAGTAACTGTGTGAGTCGTTGTTCTGAGGAGAGAGATGCTATCAAGGCTGCTAAGATGTCTAGCACAAGGACATTTTAGGTCTGTGCTAGACCTGCTACCTGTGCACATAGCATTTTATCTGAGTGCAGGAGATGCCTCAGGAGAGGAGCATCAACTGAATGTCTCGTTTTATCGTGACAGGAATATAACTAAAGCTGTTCATATAAGGCTACTACTGGCCCAGGAAAAGCCATGTTTGGAGCACCACTTGACAGCATACTAGCAATTTGAGATGAATTTTACTGCATATTTAAGAGGTACCATTTAAATATTAAAACTGTCCAATTTCTGAAAAATCCATAACCTCTTTTCTGAGACTTTAGAAACAATAACACATAAAATATGAATTAACATATAAAATATAAAACCTTAGGAAGGACAGGGTTCCAAGCCAAAGCCACTGAAAGACAAGACAATTTCAATATGTATTTTGGGAATCAGGATTGTTGGGTCAGCTGTGCAGTGTTTCCCTTTAGTCTCTGTCTGGACACCTTCTCCCCTCCCTTCTCCCACACACAACAGGGCCCTAGGTGATCTTTGTAAACTAGTGAAGTTGAATATGTGAGACAACCTCATTTCTGAGAAAACATCTAAGTAAGGAACAAAAGCGGAAAGAAATATTGTACAATGGGTAAGGAAAGGGAAAGAAGAGAAAGAATGGGTAGTAGCTCATCTTCTCACTCCCTTGAAAAAAGTCTTGAAGTCTTTTCTTCTGGTGTCTTATGTAAGCCAGTAGATTTGTAGTTCTCCCCTTTCTGAACACATTGTCACACAATCGCAGTGACAAGAGGTTGAAGTTTCATTTAATCCAGAGCCCATTTGATATTTTAATTTAAAATAATCCACTTTTAAAATGTGTGATATAGATACATTGTCAAAGGATGTCAATGCCAATGAACTAAATTTCTCTTGGTAGTAATTCAAGAAATATTGATGGAGAATTTAGTATGTGTTTGTAACATTGTGTGGTTTTCAAGACATAATAGTGAATATGAATCATTCCTGACCATAATATAACTACATAGCAGGGATGATAGATGATGAAGCAATTAAAATGCAGTGTGATAGTTTCTCAGGTAATGAGCCTTTGGGGTGATTGCAGAAGTATTCCTGTATGAAAGAATAAGAAAAGGTCCTGGTGGAGATCAGGAAAGTGAGAATGAATTATTGAGATGACAACAACTCAAGTAAAGTAACAATGGTGAAAGGTGCAAAGCTGGGAGAGTGCACAAGAATTCAAAAAAATGTCCTGAAGCTGGTTTACAGGGCAGAGAAAATTGAAAAATTAGTGAGGATGAAGCAGGCAGGTAAAGAAGGGTCCCATTACTGAGGGCATCAAATGCCAAACTATTTTTTACCTTTACTACCAGCATTATGGAGGTAGTAAAGATTTTTAAACAAGGGTATTGTTTGATAGAAACTTACATCTTTGTACTGTATGGTGACTAACACAACATAATAAAATTTAAAAAATAAAGAAAAAAGTTAAAAAAAGATAAAGAAACTTACATCTTAGAATTAACACTCTTGAAAATGATTCAGAGGAAGAAGAGATTAGAGGCCAGAAGACCAGCTGGCTGACTGCTCCAGTGATACTATTGAGACATTAGAGGAATCTGAACTAAAGTAGTGGCAATGGGGAAAAAGAAAAATCAAATCAAATTACATGATTTAACAGCTTTCAAAGTTGGTTTAGAATGTGTTCAAACTTAATTGACTATCAGCTGAAAATAGACTGAAAAAATATATATATGTATGTATTATATATATATACACATACCTCATGGTAGCAACAAACCAAAACCTATAATAGATACAGAAAAAATAAGAGAAGGGAACCCAAATATATCACTGAAGAAAACCATCAAACCACAAGCAAAGAGACTGAAAGAATAAAAAGGAGCAGAGAAGACCTATATAAACCAGAAAATAATTAACAAAATGGTGATATATACATATGTGTCAGTAATTACATGTAAGTGGACTAAATGTTCCAATCAAAGAACATAGGGTAGTTGAATGGATTAAAATTCAAGACCCATCTATATGCTCCCTACAAGAAATTCACTTTAGATCTAAAGACACATGCAGTGGCATAGGGCTAGGGCTCAGCCATTTACACATCTGCCTTTGGCTCACAATCGAGCTCTGCATTGGGCTCTCTGCTTAGCTGGACACCTGTTTCTTCCTCTCCTGCCTGCCGCTCCCCCAGCTTGGGCTCTTTCTCTCTCTCTCTGTCAAATAAATACATAAATTCTAAAAAATAAAAAAGGAAAATAAAGAGACATGCAGACTGAAGGTGAAGGGGTAGAAAAGAGATTCCATGCAAATGGAAATAAAAAGAAAGCTGAAGTGGTAATAGATTTTATTTTATTTTATTTTATTATTTTGTTATGTTATGTTAGTCACCATACAGTACATCATTAGTTTTTGATGTAGTGTTCCATGTTTCATTGTTTGTGTATAACACCCAATGCTCCATGCTATACGTTTTTTTTAAAGATTTTATTTTATTTATTAGAGAGAGAGAGAGAGAGAGATATCATGTGTAGGCAGAGGCAAGCAGAGGGAGAGGGGGAAGCAGGCTTCCCGCTTAGCAGAGAGCCTGACATGGGGCTTGATCCCAGGACCCTGAGATCATGACCTGGGCTGAAGGCAGAGGCTTAACCCACTGAGCCATCCAAGCACCCCTGCAATACATTTTTAAAATAGATTTTAAAACAAAGACTGTAACAAAAGACATTATTAATAATAAAGGTGTCAATCCAAGAAGAAAATGTAACATTTGTAAATATTTATGCTCCCAACATAAGAGCACTTAAATATGTCAAACAAATATTAATAGATATAAGGGGAGAAATTGACATTTATACAATAATAAGAGGAGACTTTAATACCCACTTACATCAATGGATAGATCATCCAGACAGAAAATCAATAAGGATATATTGGCTTTAAACAACATATTAGACCAGATGAACTTAATAGATACATACAAGACATTCTCTCCCAAAGCAGCAAAATCTACATTCTTCTCAAGTACACATGGAACGTTTTTCAGTATGGATCACATATTGGGTCATGAAACAAGTCTCAGTAAATTCAAAAAGATTCAAATCACATCAAATATCTCTTCTAACTACAATGTTGTAAAACCAGAAGTCAATTATGAGAAAACTGGAGAAACATAAACACGTGGTAGATACTAAACAGCATGCTAGTAAACAACTAATGGCTCAGTGAAGAAATCAGATAGGAGAACAAAAAATATCTTGGGACAAATGAAAATGGAAATACAACTTTCCAAATTAAGGGAATGCTGCAAAAGAGGAAGTTTGTAGCAAAAATGCCTACCTTAAGAAACAAGAAGCCCCCTAAATAAACAATCTAAATTCAACCTAAAGAAACTATAAAAAGAATAACAAAAAAGCCCAAAGTTAGTATAAGGAAGGAAATAATATAGATCAGAAGAGGAAAAGAGACAAAAAGTCAATTGAAAATATCAGTGAAACTAAAATCTGATTCTTTGAAAAGATAAACAAAAGTGACAAAGCTCTAGTCAGACTCATCAAGAAAAAAGAGTACTCAAAAATGAAGGACAAGTTACAACTGACACCATGGAAATACAAAGGTTCAGAAAAGACTACTATGAATGATTATATGCCAACAAATTGGAAAACCTAGGAGAAATGGATAATTCCTAGGAAAACAACCTTCTAAGGCTGAATCAAAAAGAAACAAACAATCCAAATAGACTGATTACAAGTAATTAAGATGAATGTTATTTGAAAAATCCCCAAAGTTCAGAACCAGACATCTTCATAGGTGAATTCTACCAAACATTTAAAGAAGAATTAATACCAATTCTACTCAAATGATTCCCAAAAAAATGAAGTGGAAGGAACAGTTCCAAACTCATTTTGTGAGGCCAGCATTAGCCTAATACCAAAAAGCAGACAAACACACACACACACACACACACACACACACACACACACACACACACGAGACAAGCCAATATCCCTGATGAACATAGGATGGGAAACAAAATGTTAACAAACTGAATTCAACAATACTTTTTTTTTTAGAGAGAGCAAGTGGTGGGGGTGGGGCACAGGGAGAGGGAGAGAGAGAATCTTAAGCAGGCTCCATGCCAAGTGTGGAGCCTGATGTGGGGCTTGATGTCACGACCCTGAGATCATGACCTGAGCTGAAATCAAGAGTCAGACACTTAACCAACAGAGAGACCTACGTGGCCCAAATTCTACAATACATTAAAAAGATCATACACCACAATCAAGTGGGATTTACTCCAGGGATGCTAGGATAGTTCAACACCTACAAGTCAATCAGTGTGATATACCACATTAATGAAATCAAGAATAAAAATCATATGATTATTGCAATAGAGGCAAAAAAAAATTTGATAAAATTCAACATTCATTGATGATAAAATCTCTCAACAAAGTATAATAAGAAGGATATATAAGGTATAGAGGGAATATACCTCAGCATAATAAAGGCCATGTTTGACTAACCCATAGCTAACATCACACTCAATGGTAAAAGCTGAAAACTTAAGATCAGGAATAAGACAAGGATGCTTAGTCTTGCCACATTTATTTAACATAGTATTAGAAGTCTTAGTCACAGCAATTAGGTAGAGGGGGACAAAAGGGCATCCAAATCAGAAAGGAAGAGGTAAAATTTTCACTATTGCTATATAGAGAAAATCCTAAAGACTCCAAAAACCATTAGAACTATAGATCTTAGATATTAGACCTTTGTCTGTAGTGTCATTTGCGAATATCTTCTCCCATTCTGTGGGTTGCCTGTTTGTTTTGTTGACAGTTTCCTTTGCTGTGCAGAAGTCTTTTATCTTGATGAAGTCCCAAAAGTTCATTTTTGCTTTTGTTTCCTTTGCCTTTGGAGACATGTCCTGAAAGAAGTTGCTGTGGCTGATGTCAAAGAGGTTACTGCCTATGTTTTTCTCTAGGGTTTTGATAGAGTCCTGCTTCATGTTGAGGTGTTTTATCCATTTTGAGTTTATCTTTGTGTGTGGTGTAAGAGAATGGTCAAGTTTCATTCTTCTACATATAGCTGTCCAATTTTCCCAGCACCATTTATTGAATAGACTCTTTTTTCCACTGGATATTTTTTCCTGCTTTGTCAAAGATTATTTGACCGTATAGTTGTGGGTCCATATCTGGGCTCTCTATT
>JAQQSY010006494.1:0-11019 GCA_028646535.1 Procyon lotor | reverse complement strand
CCCCCCCCCCCCCGGGTCCCCCAGCGCTCGTGCACCGGCTGGCTTTTCTCTCTGTCACTTCAGTGGTTCTCGGCTCTGGGCGCCTTCCAGGGAGTGGGAGAAATATATGGGGTTTTCCCAGGGCAGCTTCTCTGCTGTTGCTAGAGGGTTCTCCCACTCTGCTCTAACTTCCCTCACCCTGTGGGCAACAGGGACACGGCATGAGGTGTTTGATGCTAAGTCCATGAGAATGGAAGGGGTAGGGAGGAGGGCACACTCGAGACTGGAAGAAGATGGAGAGAAACCTGGCATTCCCATCTCCCTGTTGACAGGAGGGACGCCTACACCACCATCAGCCCCTCCCAGAGGCAGGCGGAGTCCCGGCTGCCACCAGCTCCAGAGAGGGCAGGGGGGAGTGCCAGGCATCCCACAGGTGCCCCGGCTCCAAATAGGAGAGACACCCCCTCAATCATCCCTTTCCCCAGAGATATGAGCAACCTCTGGAATCATCTTCCCCACCCTAATCTGAACCCCCAGAGGAGAACAGACAGATCCTGATTAAATATGCAAATTCAAACAGATGGTGGAGCACAGTGATGGACGGGCTGTCAGGAGAGCGTGTCACCATGCGATGTGTGTGCCTTTTGTGTAAGTGTGTGTCTGTGCAATCAGTGTGGAGGCTACTGCGTGGCAGGGGGATGGAGAGTCTGGGTGGTGGCACTGTCTCTGGCCGCCAGAGGGGCTGGATGGTGCTGCGTGGGGATTCTGCGGGAGTGGGAGGAGCGAGTGGAATGATCTTCCACAGTGGGCTAGCCTCGGACCTCCCTGTGTCCAGTTCTCCAGGCCGCTGCAAGCCTTGGTGCTAAACCCACCAGATCAGGGCTGGGAGGGGAGGGGATTCGTTAGTATAATCTGCACCTGTATCTCTGCTCTTGCCATCGGCCAAACAATAAAAGACACAATATTTACACAACTTACTGGGGGAAAGCAATATTGGGCCATTGATTTTGTGTCCCTCTGATTTTCACGGTCTAAACCTTAATGGTTTTTAATCATAAAATATTAGCGCTGCAGGGCACTTAGCACGGGCACCTCGCTGGTAAGGGATGGCCCCCCGCCCCCTCCACAGCTCCAAGGGGAGCGTCCCAGGGAGGGGGGCCGCTGTGTCATTGCACACACCGCACACCCAGGGTGCCAGAGCCTCCGGGCACCTGCTGTGGAATTGGGCCAGGTCCGGGCACAGTTGGGGGCACCCCTGGAGGACAGGACAGACTCTGACCAGTCCTCCCAGTTCTGGAGAGCAGGAGTGAGGAAATTCACCGATTCTCAGAAAGTGGAGATTTGGGCCGCCTGGGTGGCTCAGTTGTTAAGCATCTGCCTTCGGCTCAGGTCATGATCCTGGGATCATGGTCATGGTCCTGGGATCGAGCCCCACATCAGGCTCCCTGCTTGGCAGGAAGCCTGCTTCTCCCTCTCCCACTCCCCCTGCTTATATTCTCTCTCTCACCGTGTCTCTCTCTGTCAAATAAATAAATAAAATCTTAAAAAAAAAAGGTGGAGATTTGCCTTCATCAGGAATATTTAAATTATAATCTTTTATTCTTTCTTTTCCTTCTCCAAACACAGCCTTCACCCTAGCTCAGTCCGGGGACTCCTACCCACCCATCACATCTAGTTGGAGTGGATCAGTTCACGTTCATTTCTGCACCTTCAGTACCTGGAGCCTCACTGGTGCTCAGTATTGGTTGAATGAATAAATGAATGAGTGAAGGCAATAGACTCTGGAAGCTGGTTTCCAAGAGAGGTTTCCCACTCATTCATTCATTCATTCATTCATTCATTCATTCATTCATTCATTCAACAAACACTTGCTTTCTACCATGTGTCTGGTGTCAGAGAGAAATCTGATCCAGGTCCTGCCCTCACTATGGTAAGTACTATAGCCAGGAGACCCCAGGTGCTGGGGGGCCGGGTGGGCTCGGGAAAGGAAGCCTGCTTTTCAGCAGGGGGGGTTGACCTGAATGAAGTTCAGCTTCCTGAGGGGACCGCTTTGAGGAAGCACACTCAGGAGATGGTGCCATCTGGGCACATCACAGCTCAGGCCCATCTAGTCCGTGTTGTCCGTCCCCGTGTCCGTGTCCCCCTGCCCCCCCCCACCCCCGGCTGGAGGACTTGTAGGCGAGGCTTCTGTGCAGAGTGAGGTTTGGCTGTTGTGTGCGATGTGTGCACAGGAACGTGTGTGTGTGTGTGTGTGAGTGAGTGTGTGTATGGGTGTGGGAAGCCCTGCCTGGGCGAGGCCAGTGCAGGGGAAGAGATGGGTGGGTGCGGTTGTTGCTGTTGTTTATTTTCTCAGAAAATGAACACACTGTCCACCCCGCCCTGCGACTCCCCCCACTTAGAGCCTGCGGGGAAGTCGATAGCAATGGATTAAACAGTGAGGAGAAGGCTGAGAGCACAATTGGAAGAAAGATAATTAAAACTAATTCCAACTGTTCCTAGAGAAATCAATTTCATAACTTCAATGCATCCCTAAACTTGCTTCTGAGGCCCTGTGCGCCAAGCACAGAGCATGAGCCGGAGCACGCGGCGGGCAGACACAGGTTCGTGGGAACGGGGCTGCTTGGACCTGTGGGTGACTGTGGCTTCGTGTGGGTGGATGCGTGTGGCTTCATGCTAGTGTGTGCATGCTTGCACGTACACGTATATGTGTTTGTGTGTGTGGGGGTGCATACAAGCTGAGTGGTCTCACCTTTAGCCCAGCATGGAATGGGCAAGAGAGCAGGGTAGCTGAGTGGGCTCCAGCCTCCTTTCCTGCACCAAAACCCCTCCTTTTGCTTACTGAAGAGGCCTCCGGGCTGGTCCGCTCCCTATACACATACAGGGAAACTGAGACCCAGAGAGTGGAGTCTTGCCAGGCCCACACAGCAAGTGGGGAGCAGAACTGGGACCAGGACTT
The DNA here is from genome assembly GCA_028646535.1 of Procyon lotor. NCBI lineage: Eukaryota > Metazoa > Chordata > Mammalia > Carnivora > Procyonidae > Procyon > Procyon lotor. The sequence goes on along the minus strand of JAQQSY010006494.1, from coordinate 8,084 downwards.
TGGTCTCCCAGGTTTCCTCTGCTCTAGGGATTTCACTGACCCTTTGGATGAAGGCAGCCAGGGATGAAGGGGGAAGGGAGATCTAACCTCATACGGCTGGGAGCTCCCGTGTGAATAGCCCCTAATGTACTCACTTATTCTTCAAACATGAACTGAGCACCTACTGTATGTCAGGCCCTGTGGCCTCTCTAGCTTGGCTGAGGGCTGTGGGTCGGTCCCAGGTGCCTCTGGGAAAGGCTGGGTCTTCCGAAGGAGAGCAATGGTTGAGGGTAGCCAGGAGGCCTCTGAAACACAGCCCAGGACAGAGCCCTCCTAGGAATCATGGGCTGCCAAGGGTCCACCTTTGGCGGCATTGCCGGCACGGTCTGACTTCTCACAAGGACCTCATGGCCTGTCCCTCAGGGGACTTCCTGGAGAGTGGTTGGGGCTAGGGCTCCTGCTCACCCCCCACCCCCCGATGGTGAGCATACATAGGGTGCAGGCAAGGGGGAGGATAGGTCTGTTACGTCTCTGGGGTGGCCAGGACCTGGCCTGGGTCCTGGCCTACAGCAGGTGCTCCTCCAGCACAGGGCTGGGACATCAGTGAACCTCCGAGGTCCTCAAGTGAGCCAGAAAAAAGTCAAGAAGACGGCTCCGTTTGAGGTCTGGGTGTCGGTGGCTCTCCACGAATGGCCGACTCTCCCTGCCTGTGCTGCTGTCCTCGTTCGTAGCACGGAGCATACTCTCCATGTGGCAGCTGCTGCGAGTCTTGGAGGAGGTGATGTATAGAGTGCGTAGCACATAGCTTTCTCTCCTTGGGGGTCCTGGGTTCCCTAGAGGTGTTTGCCCAGTGAGCAAGAAGCCAGGAAATAGCTCATGGCCACATGAAGGCCTGGAAGCAGCAGAGTGGATGAAATCTCTTGCAGCTCCTCCAGGGCAAGGTGTCTGGGCCTTTTCATTCTTGGTCCATCCTTCCCTGGTGAGCTTGAGTGAAGGACCCCCCTGGGGGCTCCCAAGCCAAGCACCAGCAGTTCCCCATTTTACCTCTAGATGGCAGCATTGGCGAGCGGGAGTCTAGGAGGGGAGGATGGAAGGGGCTGGGGAGGGCCGGTTGGGCTAAGGCCGGAGGGTCCTCCCGTCCCCCAGCCCCGCACCTCTCCTCACTGTCTTCGGGAAGAACAGGAGGGGAACGCGGTGGGGGAGGAGACCTCTTGGAAATTCTTTGATTGGCAAGGAAGGCTTGTCCCTTCTCTTCTTGAGACAGCTTCTCTGGGAGTTAAAGATTTCCAGCTCTTGGGTCTGGGGGTCCAGGCAAGACAGAAAGCGGCTGCCACCTCTTCTCTCAGAAATTCTCCCACTCTCAGGAGTGGGGGCTCCAGGGGTGTGGGTAGGAGGAGGTGTCTGGCACCAGAGCAGGGGCCCCCCATGCATGTCTGAGATGCCTCGCAGCTTCCCTACATGAGACGCGACCAGGGCTGAGCACTGGAAACCCACCTTCTCTCTCTGCTCTACCTTCCTTGGCATCCCCTCCCCTCTCTTTTTCCCCAGGAAGCCAGAGAAGAGCAGATGGGAACTGTCAGCAACTCATTAGGGTTACAGATGGGGAGCTGGGGGTGGAGGAGGGAGGAAGGGAGTTGGAGGGCAGAGTTCTTGGCTGGGCCCCTTGCCGAGCCCCAGGCACGGCCCCATACTCCCTTCTCGAAGTCCCTCCCAGCCCCAGGAGAGACTCAGGGGTTAGTCCGGGGCTGGGGCTCGGGCAGCTGCCTCTGGAAGTAACATGGGCGTGAGGGTGAAGGCGGAGGACCTGGAGGCATCCTGGCCTGGGTGAACTGGGTGGGAGTGTCCCTCCTCACCCCTGCTAACCCAGCGCATCTCTGGACTTCCCAGGGTTGGGGGCTGGAGGCACCCCAGCTCCCAGAGGAGAGGGGACTAAGGGCCATTCCTCAGTTAGTGGGTGCTCTGGGGAGAGAGCAGTAGGTGAGCTTAGACTCTGGGGCTCTGAGTTGCTTGTGAGCCCCCGTGTGCTGGGGGAGGGGGTGGGCAGCTGCTTAGAGATAGAGAACGTTCAAGGGCAGGTCACAGCCTGACTGCCCAGCCAGCCACCAACGTCTTAGCCATGAAGCAGTAAAGCAGTTGGGCAGTGGGTAGCAGCCAGGGCCGGGACACGGGAGGCCCGAGTAGGGGCCTCGTGACCCTGAGTCACTTTCGCTCAACCTTAATTTTGCCCCTTGGTAAATAATAGTAGTAATAATAATAATAATAATAATCATGGCACCTGTCCATTGAACATTTCCACAAGACGCAGCATTTTACATATGTTATTTTATTTAATCCTCGTAACCAGCCTATAGAGACTTGAAGGGGGGCGAGTAACTTGGCCAAATTACTACACAAAAGAGCAAGAACTGAGACCCAGGGGTCGTCAGCTCTTTCCCTCTCCTCCAGGAGGCTTAGGAGCAGGTGACTGAGGAGGCAGGGGTCATTTTAAGGTTCCAGATTTAGCCCATAAAAATACAGCATGCCCGGTTACATTTGAGTACAAAATACATTTCTGAGCATAAGTACATTCCATGCAATATTTGAGATAGACTAAAAAACTATATTGTTTATCTGGCAACTTCAGCCAATAGAATGCATTTTATTGGCTCACTTATTAATTGCAAGGCATCGAGAGTCTGTGTGGGAGAGAGCAGAGGTATGCGTGGGTCATGCCCAAGTTTGGGCTTGGTTTCCTCATCTGTGAAATGGGGCAGAAGAACCCCTTCCTCCTTCCTCCTAAGGATAATGGGAGCTTCCAGTGTCCCAAGGAATGTGGGTGGATTTGAAGAATCCAGGGAGCTTGGCCAGGATGAGCCCTTGTCAGGTTCATGGTGGATGCCAGCCTGTCCCCAGTCCCCTCCCCATCTCCTGGGCACCCACCCGGGAGCCTCCCCGCCCCCCTCCATCTGTAGCTCTACAGAGGCCAATGAGGAGAGGGCCGTGTCTACAGTAGGGCTTAGCAGCGCTTCTTAGGAAATCGGTGGTCTCAGCCTCTTGGGGCGGTGCCCTGGCCAGTGATGGGCCTGAAGGGCCTGTATATGCACCATAGCACCACCAACTGTCGAGCCTGGGAAGTGCTAGACCTCCCAGAGTCTCAGTGTCCTCATCTGCAGTAGGGTCAGAAAGGATCTCCATCTCACAGATCATCGGGAGGGGGCAAGGGAAGGGCAGAGTGTGGACACTCACCGGCTCTGCCTCAGCCTTGGCTGTATCTTGTCAGCGACACACGTCACAGCTCTGGCCACCACCACTACCATCGTCATCTGCCATCGGTGGATGATTGGGTGGATAACCACGGTTCCCCGCACTCTGGGCTGAGACTCACCCGCTGGCGTAAGTGACAGGGACGTTCAGATGTGCTGCCACCAACACCTCGGCACGTAGACTCACACACGAAAGGACACATCCTCTCAGCGCCCTCGCACTTAGCACGCCCACACAGCTAGGAGGCTCCTAGGATTCCTCGCCGCTCTGCTGTTTGCCTGGGGTTCGCCCTTTTCTCTGTAAACCGCACAGCCTGACACCCTCCGTGTGCAGACCTCGCCCGTCCGCGGGCTCCTGCTCCCACGGGCTGGGTCACAGGCTTACGCGGGGTCACTTGTCTTTTCAAAGACAAATCTATTTATGCCAGCGACACTTGTTAAGGAAGTTGTGCCATTCAATTAAATAGTAGGCAAACCAAAATATCGTGACCACACAAAAAGTTGTTTCTGCAAAACCGCATTGAAGTCTTTAGAAAGACTCTATCAAGGTGAATTGCTAAAAGAAATTGCTGTCAAATTAGGTGTGGATAAGCAACTGGAAGATAAGATTGGAAACAAAATGGTAAAAATCTAGAAGATTCAGCACTCACATCACTTTACAAGTGTCTTTGACGTTCATGCTCCACTTTAGAGAAATTGAAATCGGAAATTGAGGATGATATGTTGTGGGTTTAGTTTACCCAACAAAGATGACACAGCTCCCATCAGCGGAACCACAGGCAAAGGGAAGAGTTTGGTCCTGCACTAAAAAAATGAAAAAGGCAAAAAAACTTAGATGCTCTAAGTTGAAATGAAATGTTGGAGTTCTGAAGGTGTGTATTTTTAAAAATGATTTCCCCCAGAACCAATTTTTTTTTTTGGATTAACCCACTACCCCAAACTAATGGTACCACTTTAGCCAGAAGCCTTCTCCTGTGTAAAGTGTCTGAACACACTCACTGCCGTACCTTCTTCTAAGCAACTCCCGTGTGTACACACCCCAGCCCCTGCATCCACACACATCCTTGCACACACACAGAGACACAGACATACACATACATTACACAGACATACATACACCCACCCAAACGGTATCCTTGCGCCAAGATGGGTGTGTACATACATTCTCACACCCCCAGGCTCCAGTGGACACATGGATACCCGTTCACACGGAGCTAGTCACAGGCACGCTCGCCCAGCTGGTGACACACACATGCCTGAGAACACGCGTGTCTGCACACTCAAGCTGAAGCTTTTTTTTTCTTTTGCAAGAAGAGTCAAGGCAATAACCAGTGGTTGGTTTTTAATCAGAAATTCACACTTCAGAGTTTTCCTCCCCTTGGCCCAGTGGGACGCTGGGGAGGACGGCGGAGGGAGGAGGAGGGAGGATGGAGAGGGACCCGGTGGGAGGAGGCAGGCCTCCAGGCTAGATTCTTCTAGCTAGCACCGGGCTGGGGAGGCACGGGGCCCTGCAGGTGAGCTGGGCTCTGGCTGTCTTATCTAGGGCCTCTTCTGCTTTTCTGTAAAATGTAGGCAGGACAGCCCCAGGAGGGGTGCCTTGCAGAGCTCTAGGAGGAAGGCGGGGGCAGCGACTCCTGAAGAAAAGGAGCAGTGAGCTTTGTGGGGATCTAGGGCTGGAATGGCCTGGTTAGTCCACGTTGTGGCCAGATGTGGGGACAGCCGTGGGGAGGGTTCTCTGGTCTGGGTCTTCCCCAAAGCGGGCCTCAGGGCCACCACCTCAAACCTCCAGCATCTCTGGGAGTCAGGCCAAGGAATCTGCATTTTTGAATGATGATTCATTTGAATGGTGATTCTGACCAGCGGCAAGGTTTGGAGCACATCCTACCGCAACAGAAAGACTTCGCTCTCAGGATCCCCAGAGACCTTGGAGGTCCTTCCTGGAACCTTCAGGACCCTGTGTGATCTTGGCCATGGGTGAGGAGATTTCTAAGACAGAGTAGAGAGTTCCCAAACTCCGGGAGCTGGAAGGAAACTCATGCCTGGGGCCCTCTATTTTTATAAAAAGGAGATACGGAGAACCAGAGGGAAAAGGACTTGCCCAAGGCCATTCAGGGAGTCAGTAGATTGGTGGGATTTGAACCTGGGCCATCTGGTGCCAAAGTTCATTTTGTGTATCAGTCAGCACGAGCCAGGCTGGTGGCACTTAAATACTCCGGCCCAGGAGGGGCCACACCTCTAACAGAAGTGGCCAGAACTAGTCGTCTGCCTCACTTCCATCTTTAAGAAGTGCAACCCTAGGGGCGCCCGGGTGGCTCAGTCGTTAAGCGTCTGCCTTTGGCTCAGGTCATGATCCCAGGGTCCTGGGATCGAGCCCCGCATCGGGCTCCCTGCTCTGCAGGAAGCCTGCTTCTCCCGCTACCATTCCCTCTGCTTGTGTTCCCTCTCTCACTGTGTTTCTCTCTGTCAAATAAATAAAATCTTAAACAAAACAAAACAAAAAGTGCAACCCTACCACCTACCATGAAGGGGTAAGAAATAGGAATATAATAATAATAGGCAGTACTGAGTGATGCCAATTGGATCCTTTCTCAGCCGGTGGGTCTCAGTTTGCCCATCTGTACACTGGGACCTTGCCTCTGAAACTTGGCCCCCACTGCCTCTTGTGGGAAGTGTTTCTGGAGGCCTCTGCCTGTTGAGACAACAGACCTGGGGGAACAGACTTTATTTTTCCTCCTTTCCTGTCCCTGTTTTAGAAGATCCCACATATGTTGGGCCTGAAGACATCCCACGCGTCCTGGGAGCTGAAGGGGCTGCAGTTTCTGCCAGGAAAATCCCTTCTTGGAGGTGGGCAGCTCTCCCCAGAGTGGGGCCAGGCAAGCCTGTCCCCTTGCCCCTCTTTACTTCCGTGGGGGTGGGGCAGCTCCCAGGGCCGCAGGCTGTTGCTGGGCAGAGAATTCTGCCAGCTTCTCCTTGCCTTACCTGGAGACAGCCCAGGCAAGCTTTTGTCTTGAGGGATCTAGGTTTGATGTCTGGGAGGACTTCCCGTCAAGAATGGTTATTGGATAGGGGAGGATGGAGGACAAGAGAATCTTCTCGGATACAGACTTAACTTTTAATTAGTCTATAAACTTTAAACGTTTCTTCCACTTTAAAACTTGTTCGGGGCACCTGGGTGGCTCAGTGGGTTAAAGCCTCTGCCTTCGGCTCAGGTCATGATCTCAGGGTCCTGGGATCGAGCCTCGCATCGGGCTCTCTGCCTGCCTCTCTGCCTCTCTGCCTACTTGTGATCTCTCTTTCTCTGTGAAATAAATAAAATCTTAAAACAAAAAAGTTGTTGTCCATGTTACAAAAATAATACCTCTTTGCTATAAAAAACAAAATACAGAAGTTTCTAGAGTACAGAGTGAATATTTTTCCCTCCTCCAGGCCCACCCTGTAGGGGCGACCTCAATCAGCCGTGTGGTGTCTCTTCTTCCAGACCTTTCCCCATATACATACAGATAATTTAGAATTCTTTTTTGTTGTGTTGTTTTTTAAACAAAAATGGGATTGTGTTTTTGCACATAACTACAGTCCCGTCTCCCACGCACTCCGCGAGGGTGTACGGAGCCCCTGCGGGGTGTCTGACCCGTGGTGGGCCGCAGGCTTCTGCACAGACTTCCCTGGCTCAGTGTGGCCGAGGGGGACGGGCCGCGCCGACTCTGGGAGAGGGTCCTCTGGAGGAGAAGGCCGCTCCGCCAGGGGACTGGTGGATGTGGCCTCACCAGGAGGGGTCTGCCTCGGGGCTGGGGGATAAGAGGTGTGCTAGCTGTGTCGCAGGGCGGTGAGTAGCTCTGGCTTCTCTCCAGATGATTGGAGCCGCATGCGGGGACCAGGGTCCAGGTCAGGCGCTCCCTGCCCTAGCCATGAGGGGTTAAGTCTGCTTTGTGGATTCATGAAGCCGGCCACCCTGGGCTGGGGAGTTGGAGAGGCCATAGCAGTTACTGAGTGCCACTGTATACTGATGCTTTCTTACATGTTACTGAATCTCTGAGCAGCCTTTGCTCCTTTCGGAGCTCCTCAGGTTCAAGGCCACCTCTTTCATGAGGGCTTCCCATGGGGGGCAGCGGGGGGTGTCTTTTTCTTGCTGTTATGACCGCTGTGCTTTTTTTCCCTCCTTTGTGTCCCCCTTTTCAGAGCAATGGCCTGTTCGTGGGGTCCCCTCCGCCCCACTGCACTATACCAGCTCCCTGAGAGCAAAGACTCAGGTTGAAGGCTACGTCCACATTTCTAGCACATGGAAGACACTGACTGCAGCCTCCTACTGGCCCCACACAGGCTCAGGCCTCTTGGTGGGACGTCTCCTTCCCCAAGCCTTTCATTTCCTTTTTCTAGGAGGGAGATGACTCTCCCTGCCCTCCCCTCCTCTCCATCCTGGCCCAGCCATCAGATTCTGCAGCAGTATCTGGGGGTGGACTCAGAATCTTGCCTCTATCTGCACATCTCGTCCCAGCTTGAATACCTTCTTTGACAGGGAACTCACTACCAGCCCCTTCCTGTCAGCAAGGAGCTGAAGTCTGTCCCTGGGGTCCTTGGACAGCAGCCAACCAGTGTGCCCTTCCTTTTACAGATGAAGGAACTGCTTCCAGAGAGGTGAAGCGACTTGTTCAAAGTGAATAGAGGATTGGGGCTCCTGCCCCTGACTCCTGGTCCAGTGCTCCTTCTCCACCAAGGACTCTGGTTCTGACCTCTGGGCCTCACTCCCCCAGGGAGCTTCCTCTGTCTCAGGGATTCGGTGACGGGAGGCCAGGTCGGTGAGGGTGGCATCTTCCCCACCCTGACCACCCCTCCCCAGACTGTCTGTGTGTCTGCCCCCCCCCCCTC
>JAQQSY010006493.1:0-11019 GCA_028646535.1 Procyon lotor | reverse complement strand
ATCACTTCTCCCTGCACAGCAGGGTTGGAATACTGTGGTCGACGCCCACAGGGTCTCCGCATGTAGACAGGTGGGAACCGTCGCCTGCGGTAGGGCCGGCGCTGTTGGGCCTGGCTTTCGGGAGCACTTTCCGATCCCTCGTTCTTTTCCCCACTCTCACTATTCTGGTAATTCTGCTGGTGATTGCGTGGAGGACCCCTGCGACGTGGAGAGCGTCTATAATGGTTACGGTCTGCTGCATATTTACTGCCTTGCACTGGAGCTCCACCAGGACCTGTCGCATTGGCTGCCTCCGCACCCTTTTCTCCTTCAACAACATCAAACTCCACGGTCTCTCCATCTCCTACACTGCGAAGGTACTTCCTGGGGTTATTCTTCTTTATGGCAGTCTGGTGCACAAATACATCTTCCTTGGTGGCATTCCTGTTGATGAAACCATATCCGTTTCTTACATTGAACCATTTTACTGTTCCCAAAACCTTCGTTGCGATGACCTTCTTGTCCCCGCCGGCAGGCGCCGCCGATGTGAGGCCGCCCGGGCAGCCGCTCCCACCGCCGCTGCCGGTGGTGCCGGGCTTGGTGTCCGCAGCGCTGAGGGCGGGGGCGGCGGGCGGCTGCTGGGGCTCGGCCTCGCTGCTCATGGTTGCGGTGGTGGTGACTGGGGCCGGCTGCGGCTGCTGCGGCTCCTCCCGGGGTGTGATGGTAACTAGGCCGGCGGCGGCGGTGGGGCTGCTCAAGGCTCTCTGGGGTCCGCCCTCCGCTCCCGCTACCGATCGAACTTGCAATGCCTTTCTGATTCCACCTGCCCTTGTGAGAAACGAGTGAGGTTCCCTATCCAGCTGTGGGGGCTCACAGGCTTGATTCTGGAACTGCTAGTTAGAGCTCAAATTTGGTGTCTTCACAGAAACAGTTTTCGCCAGAGTTGAAATAACGCTTGAGTCTTGTACCTCTGGTGCATTTTCTATCAAATAGTTTTTTGCAGGCTAACACAAGGGCCCAACTACACTTTATAGCACTGACTCTGAAGTGCTTGTTCCCGTGCACTCAGTTCTTGTGTTAGGATAGACTCTTCTGGGGTAACAAAACCCATTTGTAAATTCGAAACCCTCTGGTACTTGGTACATAGTCTGTATCATGTGTCTAGCCGATGCCCAAAGCACCCGTGTGGGCCTGAACTCATGTTCAGAACAAAGGTTCAAAACAAGAGCATCAAAACAAGGCAAAAATAGATAGTAGCAGCATACCTTAGGATTTATCAAAGAGGCATGGACATGGGAACCTGGGAGAACTTGGTGTGTGGAGAAAGGATTGCATCTGGGAGGAGGAATGAGGGCTGGGGCCTCGTGAGTCCGGCAGGGCACAAACTGGTGGCAGAATCTGTCACAGAGTGGGGTGAAGGCTGGGGACTCTAAGCAAGATCTTGAGGATGACAGAGGATCTTCATCTGGGAACATGGGAAGCCTGGTTCTCAGAAACAAAATGTATCAGGAGGGGAAAGGAGAACCTACTGGAGGGAAGAGATGCTCACTGAGGACAAGGGCGCCATGATCAGAATGAGGCATCGGGGAAGGGAATGGCAATGTGCTACGGATTCGAGCCCTTGAGAGGAGTCCAGACGCCAGCGCTGAATCTCCACAGTCTGGGCCCACCCTACACCTGCACCTGAAAGTGGTCTCCCAAGGACATGCAATGACTGGCAGTCTCCCTATGTCCGCCTCCAAGACCCAAGCAATAGGCATCCTGCTTGCCTCCCGTTGCCTAGCAACAGCCTCCTCCCTGATTAGAGTTTGTCACAGTTCTTCTGTAGCTCTCTGCTCTGAAACTGGGTACGGGAGGCCTACAAGGAAAAAGGCAAAGTCCTGGTTGTTCAGTGACCTACAAGCTCCCTTGCAAGTCTGAGCCAGCGCCCTGTCAACAACAAGGTCAGGACAAGGGCAGAAGCAAGACTGATTTCATGCCGACCCCAAATATGGGGCAGGAGAGAGGGGGGCAAGGGAAGAAGGAAATTCTAATGATTCTGTAGATCCCAGCATTATGAGAAATGAAGAGAGGGATAGAGAGAGAAAAACAAAAAGAAAACGCCAGCTGGAGATATCTTAAATGTAAGAAGATATGTTTCCAGTGTATATTAATATAACATTTCTCCATCATTCTCTTTCACATATGGAAATTATTTAATTCTGTCAAATGCAAAGAAAAGCATGTAGCTTGCAACTCGGAAAGCCTAAAACATCGCAGATTAAGTGATCATAGATATTTCTCAAGAATTACTATAATGAAATACTCACACTTAAAGTTGTTGGGAAATCATTTTCTCGGCAAGGTGGAACAAAGACCAAGTCATCAATCAGATGACAGAGGCCATAGACGGTTTTGGAAAGCCAAGGGCAGAGATCTGAAGGCTCTATTCCCTTCAGAAGGATGACCGGAGGGCAGACATCCTATCTGCAGTGATCACATTCGAATCTGGACGAGCAGTGCTTGGGAGAACAGTGAATTCAGAGTCCATGTGTCTGTCTGTCCACTGAAGCCCTTAAACCGTGTATGCATCAGCCATAGCCTGTTGGAAAATACATCTGTGCATCTTTCTTCTTTTAAATCAGGAATGACAAATCGTCATATATTGTTAGGTATCGCTGACCCTCCCACCCAACTCAACATTCTCAACCAAGTAAAAAAGCAGATATACAGTTCTTTTGGTCATTGTGAGTTTTTAAAAAAAATAATTTCCGGGGCCCCTGAGTGGCTTACTCAGTTAAGCCTCTACATTCGGCTCAAGTCATGATCCCAGGGTCCTGGGATGGAGCTTCTCCCTCCCCCTCTGCCCCGCCCCCTCCCCCTTGCTCATGTGTCTGTGCTCTCCCTCTCTCTCTTTCTCAAATGAATAAATAAAATCCTTTTGAAAATTTTAAAATCATTTTTGGTTGAACAGAGAAATTTTTACTGCTTCACTTGTCAGTTATTTATTCAATGAGATATACCTGAAAAGGAAAATCTTTCATGTTATGGTCAATGCTGGTAAAAGTTGCAGCAGGGGAGAAGGGGACAGGAGGGCAGAAAGGGCGGGGAGAGAAGGAAGGCAAAAAAGTGGGAGGGCATGAGGGACTAGGAGGGATAGGGTCAGCTCTCACATCCTGTAGGCGGTCAAGGCCATAGCCATATATCTGAGAAAATTAAGTATTATTATATTATTACCACCTCTTGAAATTTTTATTTCTTCTTTGCAGGGGAAAGGATTGCCTGATTTCTTTTTTTAAACTTTTAAGGTTTATTTTCTCAAGAAATTACTAAAATGTTCCCCCTGAGGAGTCATGTAAGGACGTATACCGAGTTGATTTAAAAATATTGGAAGGCTTGGTCTGTGTACACAGAAGGCAGAGTACAAAATTCCTTGCTTCTCTCCCTTTACAAACTATAATTCAGAACACAAACCAAGAATTGCCCACGAAGTTACTATATTTGGATTTATCCTTTTAATTAATTTGTATTCTTTATTAAAGTAATACGTATGGATAGTTAAGATAAAGATAAACATTTAAATAGTTCTCCAAAAGTCTTATAATGAAAGCAGTAGGCTGGGGCACCTGGATGGCTCAGTGGGTTAAGCATCTGCCTTCGGCTCAGGTCATGATCCCAGGGTCCTGGGATCGAGTCCCACATCGGGCTCCTTGCTCTGCTAGGAGCCTGCTTCTCCCTCTGCCTCTGCCTGCACTCTGCCTACTTGTGCTCTCCCTCTCTTTCTCTGACAAATAAATAAGTAAAATCTTTAAAAAAGAAAAAAAAAAAGAAAGCACTAGGCTTTCAACTGATTCCTTCCCATTTGCCCACAGGCCTTCCCTGAGGCAGTCCCTCACAATGGGCCGAGCTGTCAAGTTTGATACTTTTGGATGCTTTTCTCCATATTTAAAAATAGTTCACTTGTAACTCACTGATTTACCCATTTTAGACATCATCTATGATTTACTTCCCAGTGTAGAGGATTTAGCATTTTATTTTACATTATTTTTTTACTTTTTTAAAAAAGATCTATATATTTATATGAGAGAGAGAGCATGAGAGGGGGGAGGGCCAGAGGGAGAAGCAGGGGTCCCGCTGAGCGGGGAGCCCATCTCAGTGCTCAATCCCAGGACCCTGGGATGACAACCCAGACCCAAGCCATAGGCAAACGCTTAACCCACTGAGCCATTCGAGTGCCCCAGATTTAGCTTTTAAAAAATATATTCTTCCGTTCCTCCTGCCCCTCCCAATATAGTTATATCACCTTATTTAGTCTGTCTTTACATTGTTATGATAATATTATATATAATTATATTACAGTTAAAAAGAATCATTATAATTATTCACTACTGAGGCAAATCATCTGGTGTGATTGTGTTTGGTTTCTTGTTTTGTTCTCCTTTAAATTCGTTTGTCCCTCCGTGTTGGTGCGTCTCCATCTTCTCCAAGTGCCAGGAGTGTGTGTGTGTGTGTGTGTGTGTGTGTGTGTCTGTGCATGAAGACTTGCATGTGTGTGATGGACTCTCTCTTTCATAGAGAACATTCCTTAAATGTCTGGTGATCTTTGACTCTGTTCATGTTGAAATGTTTAGTACTAAAAATCTGAGTCGAAGTGTGGGCTTGCCACATTTGTATCTGGAAACCACTAAGTGTCATTTGTGAAAGTCCTTTATTTTTTTTTCTGAGACATTCATTTTTTTCCTGAAAAAAAATCGGCTTATTTCCTCTGTGTGCGTGTGTGTGTGTGTGTGTGTGGGTGGGTGTGTGGGTGTGTGTGTGTTAATGTTATCCCAGCTGCTAGCATTTGGGGGAGTGGATTGGGTGAGGGAAGCTACATATCCCACCATTCACCCTGCAGATTGTTGCTTAGCGATGCTGTTTTAGACCCTACCTCTCTTCCAGGCCCTGAGGGGGTGGGGTCCCGGGTCAGCCTGGGCCATTGTCCCACATCACTGTGCTGCCATGAGTGTTGTGTGACCTGAAGGAGAGCTTCCCCCTCTCTTCTAGCTGATCGCCCCTGTGCAGACCCTAGGTTATAACTTCTGCAGCTCCTTCTCCATCCCTCCATGCTCTTTTCATGGAAATTACTGTGTGTCATGGGGAGTCCTATATGAGGAGTTAATGACGAATGAAAAACACCATCAAAAGCCATTGGTATATACACTTTTAAGTGGATGAATTGTACGGTACATGGAGTATATCTCAATAAAGCTGCAAAAAAAAAAAATGATCCTTACATCAAAAAAAGAAACTGTGGAAGAAAAGAGGACACTGCTTTTCTAATGAAATAAATTGGGAGGGTCTATATATGTGTCTAAAATAATTTTAGTATCCTCTTTATATTGGAGATGAAAAGAAACAGTGAAGAGGCTACAGAGAATAGTCAACTTGGTAGCAAAAAATAATACAGATAATACAAACTATCTAGTTTGAACTTCATCATTAATATGCAAAAATATAAAAATCTGAGAAATAAGATGAACACACACAGCAGTGAAAATTACTTTCTGTAAATGCTCCATTTTTTTATAGAAGTCACTCTCATAGGAATAATCTCCAAAGAAATTAAGGATCAAAGCAAACAAAGACCCGACAAACAGGAAAACATGAAAAGTAACTTCTATAATGAATGCTATTGGTTGCACACATACGCTGCCAATAAAAGCGCCTGCCACTTTTAAATTCTTGATTTAATAAACTGTGGCTTTAAATAACTACAGAAAATACATTGTAAGAAGAAGCCATGCATATAAAAATGTAATAAGAAATGAAATCTTGAATGGAAGATGCAAAACACGGTTTGAAAAAAAAAATACCTCTTATAAATAAATGATTAAATCAAGTTTAGAAAAGCCTTCTATCTCATCCTACAAATAAAACCAGAAAATCAACAACAAGGACTTTTTTTTAATCCATGGAAACATTAATTAGGAGAGCAGACGGATCATAATAGATAAATAACAAAAGGATACTAAAAGAAGAGGAACGCACACACTTTTAAAGGACAAAACCACAGGATGTCATGTGAAATGATAACCTTAATGCATATATTCTACATAAAGGACTTGCTTACTATTAAAGACAAATAGGTCTTGAGGATAGAAATGATTACTCTTACACTTTTAAGAATAGGCAGATGGAAACCTCTCATTTTCTTTGCTCTTTAAGAGATAATGGCTCTTTCTCCTTCTACAATGCCTTAAGCATATCATCTCGATGCAAGGCAGATCAGGATCCCCAACCAAAGTACTCACTGCTCTCTTAGTTTGGGGGAAATAATGGAGAGCCGTATCAGTTTCTTGTAGCTGCTGTAACAAATTACCATGAAGTGGGCATCTTAACACACAGAAATGTATTCTCTTTAGAGTAGCCTAGAAGTCCAAGCTCAAAGTGCCTGCAGACCAAATATTAGAACAAAAGATGCACCGAGTGTTCTTATCACTTAGAAAATTACAAGGATTTGAGGAGCTCTGTGCCAGAAACTGCAGGCAGAAACCAAAATATATATTTTTTCTATTATTTCCTATATGAATACCAAAATAAATTTCAAGTCTAAGGATATCTTGTTGAAGAACGCCGTCTTCTGGGAGGATCAGGATTTTTTTTAAGTAAGGCCTTCAACTGATTGGATGAGGCTCACCCACATTGTAAAAAATAATTTGTTTTACTCAGAATCTGCTGATTTTAATGTTAATCTCAAGATTAACTTGAGATAACAAAAAGAGCTTCACAGAATATTTAGAATAATGTTTGGCCAAGTATCTGGGTACTGTGCTCTACTAAACTGACACCTAAAATTAACCATTGCACTGACCTTTGCTTCACAACTCTTGCTAGATTGCTTGAGGCTGTTGGATCTGTCCCCCTGCGGTCTGAGAGCATTCCTCACCATCCTGATTCCTTCCCCTTTGCTTTTTACGGGTGTCAGATCAGAACTGTGGTCCAAAACCTTTTCCTGCCCATTCCTGCTTCCTTCTCCTTCATCTCTCCAAGGTGCTGTCCTATTCCTCCACCACCTCCTTGCCTGCTACACTCCCCACTCAGTCCCAGTGTGCTTCCTGGGATGGACGACACTGATAGACCATCAGGGGGGATTTGGGAATAGACACTGGCAACCCTTTTTTTTTTCTTAACCTCTTATTCCCCTTGTTGACTCTTGCTTGTAAGAGAAAGCTTCATAACCTGATCGATCAACTTTGGCATTTACTGGGGCCATTTTTTTATTGGTAGGTAAGGTCACCTTACATCAAAGATTGGTGCATAAGGGTGACACATAATCTTTGTGTTCTGTTTTCGGAGTCCATGCTCCTGGTAGTTAAGTGCGTCAAGGCCTTTGTTCCCGGTGAGAAGTGGGGATGGACCCTCGCCTCCCTCTAGTATCCTTACTCTAGCTGAGGCCCCGCTCACAGGCAGGGAGCTGGGGAAGGGGTACATTTCGGGGAGTGCCTCAAAACAACTTCCCTTCTCACTTTTGTGGTGAAATCCCACTCTGGCTTTGTGAGGAGGGAGGATAAAACAGCAAAGATGACAGAACTGGGGGAGATAGGCCTCTCTTAGGCCTCCTTTACCAAGCCACATACTTTGCTTTCGCTTCTACCAGAATGTTGTAGTAACTAAAAAGGGGCCTCCCAGGGCGCCGGGTTGGCTCAGTTGGTTAAGCGACTCCCTTCGGCTCAGGTCATGATCCCGGAGTCCCAAGATCGAGTCCTGCATTGGGCTTCCATCTCCATGGGGAGTCGGCTTCTCCCTCTGACCTTCTCCCTTCTCATGCTCTCTCTCTCTCACTCAAATAAATAAGTAAAACCTTTAAAAAGGGGGGCTTCCCAGCCATCAAACATTAAAAATAATTGTTTTATTATTGAAGCCTAGTTGACATACAATGCTACATTAGTTTCAGGTCTACAACATAGTGATTTGACAATTCCATACCTTACGTTGAGCTCGCTACATTAAGTATAGTTACCATCTGTCACCATACAGCCATTAAATATTTTAAAAAGGCTTTGACGATGACCTTTCCCCCCTTATTTGGCTGCTGATTTAAAAATATCACTCAATGAGGATATTTGGTGGAAGATTTTGAACCAATAACAATATCGAGACTGTCTCTGGGTCATTCATTAACATCCTCATGTTCACACCCAACCCAAAGTTGAATGAGATGGAGCTTTTATCCTTAATAATTTCCTGATCTTGGGATCAGGGAAAGTCATGTCTACAAACACCTGCAGTGCTCCCCTAGACACGTGTGCACCCTGGGGGGTGGGCATCGAGTTTTCTAGTTCTCCCTGGGTGGGTGGAAGGTGACCGGATGACTCTGAGTCCATAGGTTGGACTCAGAAAAAGGAGCAGGAGTCTGCAAGGTGAATGTGGGTAAGAGAAAGGGAACTCTTTCCCTCACTGACACTGGTAGGTGCAGGAAATGGAAAATAACTTCGTAAGAGGGAGCAGGTCCTCAAAGAGCTCACAAATCACCTGATGTGATAGCCTCCCTCCTACTGCCCTTTTTGGTTCTTAGAGAAGCTGATGGATGAGAACAATGCTTTATTGATTTAAGACTATTATTGCATATTTAACTTATAAACCGGGTATACAAGTTACATCCTTCATTGATTTTACTGGTCTTCTGATCACCGAGAAAATTGTCATTATTATTATTATTAATTATTTTTAAAGAAAACTGAGCGTCTTACAGGAATGACTTTTCCAAGGAATTGCCAACGGGTAAAAGAATGAGAGTAGCATGAACTAGGGAGGAAATGATCCGAGGAGGTCACTTAAATGAACTTGATAGTGTACACATGATCTTCAGAATAGATAGTGGACACACTAAGGCCTCAGGCACATAGTGCAGTGCTGCATGTTATTTAGAAAAAAGTCTCATATTCATAGTTCAATTGTTCTAGCCTGTGTGATTCAGGGAACCTGAGGACTCTGTTTCTAAAGAGCAAAAATGATACTGTGTAGGATGTCACATCAATTTATGAGGTCAGTGTCTGAATTTTAGTTCCCTCCTCCCTTCCTTCATTTATTCATTCATTCAACAAGCATTTGTCAAACATTAACAATGTATCAGCACAGCCTGCAGCCCAAGATAGGAAGGGGGAAAATAAGAGAATAAAAAAGAAAAGTGAAAAAGGATAAGCCTTCTAGTTATGTGTGTGACCGGACTTGAAGTAATACAGAGATCCATAGAAAATCTGGTCTTTCATTGGATTGGGTGATTCTCTTCTTTACATCGAGCCTTATCTTTTTAATTTTAATTTATTTTTAAATGTTTTATTTATTTATTAATTTGAGAGAGAGTGAGCATGAAGGGGGTGAGGAGCAGAGGGAGAGGGACGAGTAGACTCTGTGCCTAGGGCAGAGCCTAATGCCAGGCTCAATCCCAGGACCCTGAGATCATGGGCCAAAATCAAGACTTGGACGCTTATGGGGCCCCTGGGTGGCTCAGTCATTAAGCGTCTGCCTTCGGCTCAGGTCATGATCTCGGGGTCCTGGGATCAAGCCCCGCATCGGGCTCCTTGCTCCGCAGGGAGCCTGCTTCTCCCTCTCCCACTCCCCCTGCTGGTGTTCCCTCTCTCACTGTCTCTCTCTGTCAAATAAATAAATAAAACCTTAAAAAAAAAAAAAAAGAATTGGACGGTTAACTGAATAAGCCACCCAGATACCCCCTGATATTTTTTAGAGCCAATGTTTGAACTGTGTGGTTAAAGCTCTAGAAGTTTCTAGTATGAGATCATCCTGACTAGAGCAACATCCACAGGAGCTCTCATGCAGCCTGTTCCCGTGTATTTGGAACTGTTTACCCTTGAAAACACTTTTATCCGAAGCTGTGTATCGTCTCACTTTCTCTCACTATCTCCTTTTCTCTCTCTCTCACACACACAAAATTCTTAAAACAGTTAATCATCCTACTCTTACCCTGACGAAATGGCTACTGTTACTCATTACGTTATTACAAAACAAAGCCTATTACAGGTATGTCCATCGGGGTGGTAGAATATTGTCATTCTTTGTAATTTAATTTAGGTGTAATGACTTAGATAATTAGTGTTCTTTTTTTCTTAGATTCAAGTATCAATTTTTAATAATAGCATTTAT
Source organism: Procyon lotor (assembly GCA_028646535.1). NCBI lineage: Eukaryota > Metazoa > Chordata > Mammalia > Carnivora > Procyonidae > Procyon > Procyon lotor. The sequence continues at coordinate 918 of JAQQSY010006493.1, read as the reverse complement.
CTCAGTAAGGCAAAACATTAGCAGGAAGTCCAGCCAATTTAATTTTTCAATTTTCATACGGTGTATTAGGTATCTATTACTGCATAACAAATTATCACAAAGCTTGGAACCTCGGGGCAACAAATGTTTATTCTCTCCGTGTCTGCGGTCAGAATCTGGGTGCGGCTTTGCTGGGCGCCTTAGCCTCGGGACTCACCAACCTTCGCCCTCAAGGTCTCGGTCAGGGCTACAGTCGTCCCAAGGCTCTTCTGGACTTCCAAGCTCACCCACGTGGCCGTTGGCAGGCTTCACTGGCTGTTAGATGAACATATTAGGTTTTTTGTCCCCTCAGCTTCTCATAACATGTCAGCTGGCTTTCCCAGAATGAGAACTCTGAGAGAGACAGAGAGAGAGAAAAGTCTTTTTCTATAAAGAACAGTCTTTTTATAACCTAACCTCAGAAGTGACAACCCATCACTTTTGCATTTTTCCTTTATTAGAAGGGAGTCTGTGAAATAAAAGAAAATATGTATGTTAGGCGTCTGCCTCCAGTTCCCGGCACGGAGCTCCCATGGAATTTCCTAAGTGACAGGAGTATCTTCTGTTCTAAAGAGGTGACCCTTGGCAAACTAAAGGATAGTCAGGGTGGGGTCTGGTTCCCAGAAAGTCCAACCCATGATTATAGAAGCTTTGGAATTTTCTGCCCTGCCCTTCATCCTCCAGAAGGGGGAGAGAAACTGGCTCTGAGTTAATGATCAGTTACGTCTAGGTGATGAAGCTGCCATTAAAATCCCTCAGAGGTGGAGTTGAAGAGTTTCCAGGTTGGTGAACCCATGCAGGTGCGGGGGGCGGGTGCTGAGTGGTACGTGGAGGCTCCGAGCTTTTCTCCACACACCTTACCCTGTGTATCTCTTCATCTGATTCTTTACCTGTGTCTTT
>JAQQSY010006492.1:0-11020 GCA_028646535.1 Procyon lotor | reverse complement strand
GATGATGCAAACCTGAACATGATGAAAGCCTATGGTAAATGGAGTTTCCAGAACTTTCTTGACATGGTATTGGTTGGTTCTTGGTGTAAGAATATTAGAATGGATTTATTATGCAAGGTGTAAGAACTCATAACCTACCTGTGTTCCCCAGGAGGGCTAGACACTCCCTTTACTAAGATAATAGGAAATGCATAGAAGAGAGGCCACTGACATTTAAGCAAAAAGCTTTGTAATCGCTGCTCTCCACAGGCTGGAGATCACTACTCACCTAGCCAGCCTGGTGCCCCTGAAATGGAACTTCTTGATGTCAGTGGGGATGTTGGGATTCTAGAATGGCAGAGGCTGGTAGACAGCATTGAACCACCACAGGCAAAATGGTGTGGGTGCTGCAACAAGGCCAGATTGGTGACCTGGGGCCTCAACCTACAAAGCAATGGCAACACCTGAAAAAGCACGATGTTCCTAGGTGTGAGGCAGATGAATATCCAGCTAAGATGTTGCTTAACTTTGTGACATTAGCGTTATCAGTTTTGTTAAAATGACACATATTAATTATAAAAAAATTGCCATTTTGGTGACCATTCATCCAGGTATCTCTTTGTGCTTGTGTTTATAATTTTACATGCATGAGATCTGGCTACATGTGCGGTTCTGGAACCTACTTTTTAATATCAGTGCTCTTCTGTATCGATGAAGATAAATTTATATGAAAAATTTTATTATATATAGGCAGTATGATATAGTTTTACAAGCTTTGATACTGCATCAGATTGCTTGAGTTTAAATATTCATTCCATCAACTTCTAGATTTGTGAAAGTAAATTGAACTCTTTGTGCCTCAGTTTCCTTATTTCTAAAATGGTTATAATAATGGTACTTATTTCTTAAAGTTCATGTGAGGCTTAAATGAGTTAATATATATATGTAGATCAATGCTTGCCAAGTGTTACCTGTTATTAGCTATTGCTTTATAGTCTGCTGATAATGGACATTTATGTTTAAAAAAAACTTATATGAACAGTGCTGCAGTGAATATTCTTGTTTGTGCATCTTCTTTATATTTCTGTAATTCTTATCTTCAGAAATGATATTTCCAGAGCAAAAGTCAAGACCATTTTCCTTAATGACAGTTTTTATACTTTTCAGAATTTACTTAAGGTTTCTAGCATTAAAATTGTATCCTTCTTGGACTACACTTATAAATATAGATGTGTTCTATTATCTCTTTTTAAATTATTAAGTGAACATTTGAACTTGGGGAAAAGGGAAGTTAAGAAACATGAACTCAAAGATACAAATGTCGTGATCCGAAGGGGCACATGCACCCGAATGTTTATAGCAGCAATGTCCACAATAGCCAAACTATGGTAAGACCCTAGATGTCCATCAACAGATGAATGGATAAAGAAGATGTGGTATATCTATCTATATCTCTATCTCTATCTCTATCTCTATCTCTATCTCTATCTCTATCTCTATCTCTATATCTCTATATCTATATCTATCCACGATGGAATACTATGCAGCCATCAAGAGAAATGAAATCTGGCCATTTGCAATGACATGGATGAACTGGAGGGTATTATGCTAAGTGAAATAAGTCAGTCAGAGAAAGAAAAGTATCACATGATCTCTCTGATATGAAGAATTTGAGAGGCAAGGCGGGGGCTTGTGGGGGGGTTGTGGGAGAGAAATGAAACAGGAGGGGATGGGGAGGGAGACAAACCATAAGAGAATCCTAGACTCATGAAACAAACTAAGGGTGGCCGGGGGTAGGAAGGGTAGGGATAGGGTGGCTGGGTTGTGGATATTGGGGAGGATATGTGCTATGGTGAGTGCTGTAAAATGTGTAAGCCTGACGATTCACAGACATATACCCTGGGGCAAATAATACATTATGTTAATAAAAAAAAAAGCAATAAAGACAATAAAAAGTAAAAAAAAAAAAAAAGATGAAAACAGAGAGGGAGACAAACCATAAGAGACTCTCAATTTTGGGAAACAAACTGGAGGGGAGTGGGGGTGTGGGGATGCGATAACTGAGTGATGGGCATTAAGGGGGACATTGATGGAATGAGCACTGGGTGTTCTATGCAACTGATGAATCACTCAACTCTACCTCTGAAACTAATAATATACTATATGTTAATTAATTGAATTTAAATTAAAAAAAGGAAACCCCTCTCCCAAAAAGAGTTGGATGTTTAACTGACTGAGCTACCCAGGTACCCCTCAAACTGATCCAAAACAGATCCTAAACAGATCCAAAGCATGTATGTTCCTGAGCAATATTCAACATTCTAAGCCAGAATAATTATACAAAGCCACAATTTTTAAAATTCCAGTTTTAGTTTAAGCCTCAGGACTGGCTTACTTCTTTGAAATACCAGTAAAACTGTTTCTTCTCTTGGAGGCAATTTTGGCTATAAACTATTCAAAACATGTTGCTGAGTTGTTCTTCCTTTGCCTTTCAGACAGCCCCATGACCCTCCCAGAAGTAAGCAATTGTTGAGTCATGCTCTTTTCCTCTAGACTATCCTTTCAAGTCTCTCCTGAAGGCAAAATAATAACCTTTTGACATGTCAGCTGTAAGAAAGTCCTAAAATAAGCACTCAATACTATGGACACAATCATTTGACATCATTCCAGTAAATCCATCTTTGGGCTATGCAGCTTGTTTTACTGTAATGGTGTTATTTTGGGATTTATTGGCTTCAGAACTAAGAAAAAGATAGAAGAGCACTTAGAGCAACTGCTCAGTTATGGACAATGGGAGAAAAATCAAACAGCTACAAAATGTGCCGCTAAATATATTGTTCATTTATTTCTTCTAGTTTTCTTCCTCTTTTGACAAATTGTTTGATATGAGCTCATCTTGTTTTTGTTTTTTGCAATTCATATATAGATTCTTAGACATGAGTAAATATCTTCTTGCCAATTTCAATAAAAGGGCAGAAAAATTGCAGCTCATACATATATCTGTATCATTCAAGTTACAGTCAAGAGACAGAAACCATACCAGTTACTAGAATAGAGAAAATATAATTGTTATCTAGGTATAAAGTTGTTAACTAAGTAAATGAAAGGACAAGAAGAGGCATCACAGAGGTAGAAACTACAAGAGCACTTCCCACCCCTAGAACAGGTGAACAAAGGAAAGAAACTGGAATTAGGAAAACTTAGGAACTCAGAGGAGGAAGGTGACCTCTGAACCGAGGGCACTAGGCAGCCTACACAGGTATCTCTGAGATAGCAGATGCTAGTCTGTTGTTCCCTGCAACACTGGGAACAACAGACTAGCTTAAGCTGCTTATGGGAAGGGGTATTGGCATAAAGAAGTGGTGCTAAGGTGATGCTCATAGAAACAGGCAACGTTCAGGAAGCACAGGAAGGCTCCAGTCCCTTCTTCCTCCTCTAGCATTAGAGGCTAACTAATGAGAGCATTACAGGCTCCCTAACAAGATAGAAACAGCCTTCTTATAATTCTAGACGAGCATCAAAATGTACAGAAGGGTGGGTTTGGATATGAGAGATAAAAATAACAACTGAGAGAACATTTCAACAGCTTATTCAAACCACACTTAAAATTGTATGTATGTATGTATGTATGTATGTATGTATTTAGTGATTCATCACTTACATATAACACCCAGTGCTCATCATAACAAGTGTTATCCTTAATCAAATTGCACTTATTTTTTTTAATTTTTGAAAGATTTTATTTATTTATTTATTTATTTATTTATTTGAGAGACAGAAAGCTGAGGGGGAGGAGGAAGGAGAGGGGCGGGGGGAGAGGTAGAAGAGGAGGGAGTGGGAGAAGCAGACTCCCCACTGAGCAGTGAGCCGAACTGGGGCTGATCCCAGGATCCTGGTATTATGACCAGAGCTGAAGGTAGACGCCTAACCAATTGAGCCACGCAGGTGACCCTCAAACTGCACTTAAATGAAGCAAAATGAAGATATCAGATGGAATAAGGCCGGCTGGCTACCAGTGAGGGGTTCCAAGGTCATTACCTTTGGAGAGTCCATGTGATCTAGGATTTGGTCCTCAGTTTTCTTGCTCAACTTTGTCAGAGTGCCAAGAACTGACAGAGCTCAAAAGAATGGGGTCACATGATTCCATGTACAAGGGACCAACGAATACACTCTAAGACCAAAGTCTTGATTTATAGCGAGAAATATCACTACCTAGATGGCTAAATTGGTATACACATCTTTTCACCTTCAGTCAGAAGGTAACTGATAGCCATGGAGTGAGAACGGGAAAGCTAGATGGATGCACTCCATGGCTCTCTAAAGGTCTGGAACCACTACAGAGGTACACTGGGAAAACAGACCAGATCTCACATCAGTCAATTTGTATCCTTACCACTTGTGTAGAGCCAGACAGAGCTCCCCCAAAGCTTACATGCTCTCTCATCTTGTTCCTGGCTCCGGGCAGTAGCAAGTCTTCTTTTAGGATCTTTTTTTTCTTTTTTCAGGTAGTTAATATACATAGTTATAGTTTTGTCTGTAAGTTGTTAAACCCTCAGAGCCTTTCATCTTCTTTAGATGATAAACAATAATCCTTATGTCATGGATTAGATGGATTGTTTTATGGGTCAAAGCAGTAGTCCCTATAAATACTCATAGGACAGTGCCTAACTCATAGAAAGCACCCAAAACCTGTAAGTTCCATCCCTACCTTTCATCCTGCTTTGAATATATTAAGATACTATGCTCTTATGACATATTTTTCCCCTTAAAAAGATGAGTTAATCAGCTGTATAGCATTCCATTGGAGGGACATATCATTTTACCTAATCAGTAGCTATTTGGGACCATAATATTATTTCTAATTTTGCGTTATTAAACATGATGTTTTATTTCTGGTATCATGACAGTCCAAGTTCCCAGACAGACACTCCCAGCAAAAACAAAGTAACCATGCTGACAACATATTCAAAAGCATCAGAAAACCGGCAAGGATATATAGGATATCCAGGCCAAAGACTATGTGAAGACAGAATCCAAAAGATCAAATACAAACAAACAACAAAATCTTAAAAGCAGCCAATGATAAAATGTAATCTACCTTGAAAAGAGCAACAGATAGATTAAAAGCTCTTCTCCCCAAGGCAACAGTGGAAACAAGAAGCCAGTGGGATGATATCTTCAATGTGCCAAGCTAGATACACTAGCATTTTCCTTTAGTGCAATTCTGATGCTGACAAACTCTCAGTGTTTTTATCTGAAAACAACTTTATTTTACCCTAATTCATGGAAGATATTTTCACTGGGTATAGAATTCCACATTCACAATGTTTTGTTTTCTTGGCACATTGATATTTAAACACATTGACACATATCCCTACACATACATATTTATAACAGAAAGAATGTACACTCAGATAGAAGGTACTCATACAGCATAGAAATTAATAAACTGCAACCATATGCATTAACAGTGAAGAACTTTAAAAGCAATTATATAGGAAAAGCAAAGTAATGATTGTTTGAAAGTTAGGACAATTGTTATTTACAATTCCTACTTACAGTAGGAAAGGGCACAATGGGAGCAATGTTTCACTTGTTATCCTGGATGGTGGTTACACAGATATTTACTTTATAACTATTCCTTTTTTATGTGATCGATTGATTGATTGGAGAGAGAGAGCATGAATAGGAGGAAGGGGAGGGAAGGGACAGGGACAGGAGAAAGAGAGAGAGAGAATCTCGGGCAGGTTCCACACTGCGTAACATCATGACCTGAGCCAAAATCAAGAGTTGGATGTTCAATCTACTGTGCTGTTAAGTGAATTTTTTGTTACATGAATCTTTGCACATGTCTGATTACTTCATTAAGTTATTTTCTTAGAAGTTGAATAACTAGGTCAAAAGACATTGATATATTCAAGGCTTTTATTATCTGCTGCCTAATTACCACCAGAAAAATCGTACCCATTTCCCTTCCTACTACTTGTGCATCAAAATCCCTGGCTACATCTTTGAAAAAGTTGCTAAATTGCTCTGCCCATGTTGTCACTCACTCCTTAACTCACTGTATTCTGGCTTCCAACCCAACTCTCTATTAAAATCTCTCTGCTTAAAGTTACCAATACCCTCCTATTTATGAAATTTGATGGCTACTTTTCTTCTTGAATGATTTAGAGATAGTCCTAAAGACTTTTCCAGATGGCTAATATCATCCATCACATGTAGCTCTTAACTTTCTTGATTCTAAGACTGTCATTTGGCTCCCAGTTCTTGGAGAATCTTCCTATGGTTTCCTATGAACTATCTCAATTCCCAAGGAGAAAAATTGTTTTAAATAGCATATAGAATTCTCCTCATTCATCATCATCATCATCATGAATGATCATCATTACTCATTAGCCAGCTTAATAGATGTTGGCGAGGTCCACTGACTGACAATGTTTAAGTACCGTGGTAGCTAGTCTGCAAAGATGAACCCTAATGCACCAGGCTTCCCGGTATTCACATTCCTGTATAGTCTCCTTCCACATGGAATCTGGGCTGGCTCTGTAACTTGCTTTAGTCAAAAGATGTGGCAGGAGTGATTTTGTAACTGCTCCAACAATATGTCTTAAGAAGACCTGGCAGCCTCTGCTTTTGTGCTATTGGGAGGCTGAGGCTACTATATAAGAAGTTTAGCTATCCTGCTGGAGAAACCACATGAAGACAGCAGGTGGAAAGGCTGTGGGGGCAGGGGCAGGAGCTGAGGTTACCTGGAAGAGAAAAGCTTAGCCATACCAGCATTCAGCTGGATCCAGGCTTCCAGTTATCCCTGCTGAAGCACCAGACATGTGAGTGAAGCCATTTTGGATGGGCCAGGCCTAGCCACCAGCTGACTGCAGCTACATAAAAAACTGCAAGGGGGCACCTGGGTGGCTCAGTCGTTAAGCATCTGCCTCCGGCTCAGGTCATGATCCCAGGGTCCTGGGATCGAGCCCCGCATCGGGCTCCCTGCTCAGCAGGAAGCCTGCTTCTCCTGCTACCATTCCCTCTGCTTGTATTCCCTCTCGCGCTGTGTTTCTCTCTGTCAAATAAATAAAATCTTTAAAAAAAAAAAAAAAGAAACTGCAAGAAAGACCAACAGAAGACCCACCCAGTTGAAGCCATTTAACTTACAGAATTCTGAGAGTTGATAACAAATTGTTGTCCTAAGCTACCAAGTTTTGATATGATTTGCTATACAGCAATGGATAATGGAAACAAATTACCTTCTATGTAGCCATTGATGTTTAACTGCTGGAATATGAAACTTGATCAGAAATAAAGCTTGGACTTCTTATGGCCTGAATTAAGTACATCTCTCTGAAAGAAAGGAAGATATTGTAGAAAACAACAGTGAGGGTCTATATTATATAAGGAAGTAACATTTGAACCAAAACCTGAAGGATACAAAAGGGTCAGATACATGGTTAAGCTGGAGGAAGGGCTATCCCTAACACAAGTGGAAAGACCCTCAGATGAGAAAAAGCTCAGTGTGCTATTGGTCCTGAGAGAAGAACTCTCCATAGGAGCAAAGACAAAGAGGCAAGGAAAGTCCAGTTCTGTTGGTTCACAAATAGCAAAGCCTGAAACTTAGACCCTTAATTGTCATTTGAGCTTTGTCAGTGACAGTCATCTCTTCATTCCCACAGGGAACAGAACAAGGTGGACATGTCTCAGGAGTTCAATGAACATGATGAACATGTAAATTAGAAAAGCAATGGTCAAGTAAACCCATTTCTCATCTGGGCCCTGCTTCGTTGTGACTTCAGCCTCGTGCTAACATCATGTATCTTAATAGACACCTTCTCTTCTATAGCAGTCAGTGTAAAGTACAGGAGATGGAAACTAATCTGGGCATTTAACACAGGGAAGTAGGCACTTATGAAACCTTGGGAAGCAACTGACATGTCCTTCAGTACAGGAACAGATGCATAAACAGTGGTACATCCATATAACAGACTATTAATTGTGTTAAATAGAAATGAGCTATCATCAAAAAAAAAAAAAAGAAATGAGCTATCAAGTCATGAAAAGACACGGAGGAAACTTAAAGGCATATTTCTAAGTGAAAGAAGCCCAATCTAAAAAGACTACTCACTGTATGATTCCAGCTACACTCCGAAAAGGTGAACTACAGAGATAGTAAAAAAACCCCAAAACCAAAAAACAGGGCTTGGCAAGGGTTATAGGGAAGGATGAATAAGGGAAGACAAAGGATTTTTAGTGTAATGAAACTACTCTGTAGGATGACATAATTGCGGAAAATGTCACATAATTATCAAAGGCCATAGAATGTACAACATCAAGAATGAACCCTAACATAAACTACAGGCTCGCAGTGACAATAAAATGTCAACATAGAATTACTGATTGTAACAAATGTACCACACTGCTGCTAGAATATTGATAGTGGGGGAGGTTAGGGGGAAGCAGAGGATATGTGGAACTAATCGTATTTTTCATTCAATTTTGCTGTGAACCTAAAACTGCTATAAAAAAAATACAGTGGCAGAAAATAATATGGAGGTTCCTCGAAAAGTTAAAAACAGAAATACATACGTACAATCCAGTAATTCTACTACTGGGCATTTACCCAAAGAATATGAAAACATTAACTTGAAAATATATACGCATACCTATGTTTACTGCAGCATTATTTACTGTGGAAATATGAAACCAGGTATTCATCCATAGATGAATGAATAAAGAAGATGTGGTACACACACACACACACACACACACACACACGCACACTGGAATATTACTCAGCCATAAAAAAAGAATGAGATCTTGTCATTTGTGACAACATGGATGGACCTAGAGAGTATTATCCTAAGTGAACTAAGTCAGAGAGAGAAAGAGACAAATACCATATGCTTTCAATTACATGTGGACTCTAAAAACATAAAACAAATGAACAAAGGAAAAAAAAAAAACCCAGACTCTTAAATACAGAGAACAAACTGGTGGTTGCCAGAGAAGAGGGGGTTGGGGGATGGGTGAAATAAGTGAAGGGGATTAAGAGATAAAAACTTCCAGTTATAAAATCAGTAACTCATGAAGATGAAAAATACAGCATAGGTAATATAAATCCAATAATATTTAATAATGTTGTACAGTATAGGAAAAAAAATAAAATCTATTACAAAACCAGACAAAAATCATTGCAAAGGAAAAGCACTATTAGTCTGACCTTTAGAAATGATTCCCAAAACAGCATTGCTGAACTAGCCCTCCAGGGAGTGCTTCTTCTACCAGGGCCAGGAATTGGAGAGTCAAGAAGGCACCAGTGGAATTATCCAGAATACACCGCTGTAGCTGTGGTTTAGAGATCAGGAAGGTGCCACCCCCACAACTCTTAAAGCTTGTCCAACTCTTCACAAGTTGGAGAATGAACACTGAAATGCTCCTACATAAAAAAGTAAAGTCTCCATGATCTCTATTGTCAGCAACAAAACAAAACACAACAAAATAAAACAATAAAAAAATCTGAAAAACAGCAGGATGGCCTCTGCCTGACTTCTGCCTTCCATATGTCCCAAAGGAAAAAAATAACAAGCAGAACTTAATTTGCATCCAGAACAAAAGCTACAGTGGAATCTGAAAATGTAGTGGTTAATTTTCTAGACTCTGCCATATAGGAAAGCACACTGGAAGGAGGAATGGATGTCAAGGGCCCCCATCCACCATATCCAATGCAAGCTTCCTTGTCCTGACAGTCCACACCCTAGCCTCTGGGGATTATGAGGGGAGAGGTTACATTAATAAAGCTTCCGTCACCACCTTGTTCTCTGTCCAGCCATAGAAATGAAGAGATTTCTCTGAAGGTGAAAGTAGGAAACCTCTCCTACCTGTGAATAAATGTACTCTGCCCAGTGAGGCCTGCCTTCTCATTCTCTCCCCATTGTGTTATCACAGCCATGAGAATGCCCCTCATAGACCTCCAATGCCAGGGAGTTAGTTAACAATCCCAACTGCTTTGCTGTGAGATCCATCATCACAGTTGTACCAAGGTTTCAATTTCCAGCTTCCTACAGGTGGCTCCCAGACGCCGACTGGATGCAGCAGAGATACTAAGGCAGCCTGTTCCTGGGAGACATGAACTCCTGTGGTGGTCAACATTGGTTCAAGGACTCCCTGACAACCTTTCCCAAATGTTTATCACAAAGCAAGAAAGTCCTGGAAGCTTTCACTCAACCTTCCTTCTCTCTCTCCTTCACTGACATGCATCACAGTCTGATAGCTCTCCCAGTCTCCTCCAGTTTCTTCTTGTGTTCTCCACAGGCATTTCCTCTAAGCGAATCCTTGCTTTCCATTTACTGTCTGCTTCCCAGAGAACCTGCACATACCTTGCACATTCTGAGCACAAGATTTTGCTCTCTGTTCCTGCCTGAACTCCCATCTGCAATGTCTCATCACACCTCTTCCACCTACTCAAATCCTACCCACCATGTGGACCCAGTACCAATCATACCTCCTCCATGAAGTCTTCCCTGCCTACCAGTTAACATGGACCATAGACCTATCCTTGTTCTCCCAGATTCACACATTTGTGCAGGTCTCCTATCGTCTCTTGCCCCAAGAATGTTGAGCATAGTATTTAGCTCCTTTAGTTCCTCTAATATACGAAGGCAAGGAGTAGATCAGTAATTTCCTTATTAACCTCCAAAGTGCTTTTTAATAGAACAGAGAACAGAATACAAAAGCTCTATTAAATCTTGTTGAAATCATTAAATAGTTCATAATTTTAAAAAAGAAAATTCCAGCAACAAATAGAGGCCCTTTCCCGCCTAATAAACTGGCTAAGCTTTTGGGGAACGCTGGAAAATGAGGACCCACTCTCATTAACCTTTGGTGCAATCCGGCAATATGTAGCAGAAGCCTAAAAATGCACCTGTTCTTTAACGTGGCTATTCTCTTTCTAGCAATATATCCCAAGGGGGACTTTAAATTACAAACATGTCAGTATAGCAGAGGTGGAATTAAGTAGGTACTTTTTATGAGTGGACATCTACACCAA
>JAQQSY010006491.1:0-11021 GCA_028646535.1 Procyon lotor | reverse complement strand
AATAAATCCATGCCTCTCTATGTGCCACTTCACACTCAAACATTCATAATTGCTCCCCCAGTGGAACAGCCTAGATGTTAATTTTAGATAGTTGGAGCAGCAAGTCATATATTTTTAAATCATTCAGTCATTTTTAATTAATGTCTATTTGTTTTCATTTTGAAGCTCTGTTGAAATAATCAATAATGGAAGTTGAAAGTACAGGCCATAGCAATAAAGTTCTATGAACTCATATTAGCTGTAAATTATTTGTAGAATCTTTATAATTTTTTGATAAAAAATACTATTAAATTGGCCCCTAGTTAAATTGATCTGTTAAATTAGTCTGCCCACAGAAGACTGAAGTTAAAGTTCTACTTCTGTTTTTGGTGAAACTATAGACAAGGGTAATTTGAAAAATCAAATAAAAGGGAAAGGCATCACCGGAGTCTGGGGTCAGTGGTCATTAATTAAAGTGAGACCAGTCAGGAGGAGCCAACTCTTATCTTCAGCCACCATGAGCTGCCCAGTCACAGACACAGAGCAGGTGGGGCATTTTATTTAACCAAGGAGGGGGTACTGCCCAATGACTATCATGGAGCGAGGAAAAGGGAGAAGTAGAGAGAATATGAGAACATCATTAGAACAAGGGATTGTAGAAACCACATCAGGCCAGAAATGAGGGCAGGGGGCGAGTAATTGATGCTGGGCTTCCTGGATAGGAGACGCCGGGGTAGGAGGGTGTCTGGATGGAGTGCAGGTGCCCTTCGCAGTGAGCGGGAAGGTCAGCCATCTCAGAGACAGCATCGTCACTGGAAATAACAGAATCTACGGTCTCAGCTCAGGACAGGACGATTGAGGTAAGATGGTAACAAGGTATTTGTAAGAGAAGGAGACCAAGTAGCAGGTAAATTGAAAACCAGCATCTTTAGGAGTAGGGAGAAAGAATATCATGAAGCCTAGTACTCAATAGATTCAGAGAGACAGCAAATTGTATAGGAATACAGAGGGTGAGTCTTTTCAAGTTGCTGGCAGAGTGGAGGTGGGTACAGTTGCCTTGAAGAAAAAAACTATGATTCCACAAACTCAAAGGGAAATTCCTTTTCCAGATACTTCAAGATCCGGGGGACTTGTGTATCCTGTAAATGTATTAAATAAAAAGAGATGGAAGATAGCTTTCTGATCTGGGAAAAAAAAAATCTCAACTTCTCTCAACACAACTCGATAACAAGATTGGAAGCTAAAATGCAAATGACCCCCACGATGGGTTCGCTGAATATAATACAGTGAGAAGTGTGGAAGAAAAGGCAGGACAGAATGCTTTCTGGGACTTTGATCCGTCACACCAGTCCCTGTGGCTACCCCTGTGGTCGGGCTCATGTGGCCAGGCACCTGCACCCCCGCAGAATCCCAGCTCAACGGACGAGCTCGCTCTGCTGACTACCCGCTCACCTTGCCGTCACTGCCCACGAAGCCTGACAGTCTGCCACCAGCTCGTGCCCAGGCAGCAAATCCCTCCAGACAAGAACAAAGACCTACATTCCATGGGGGCGCATCCGACAATATGTTGGTAGCAAAACAATCTTATTTAGCAAATACCACACGTTTCTATTTTATCAGTTTTTGTCCTAGAAAGACTGTGCAAATACCATACTGTCCCATGAGAAAACAGAACCTGACAATTTCAAAAAATGCTTTAACTTTTAAATTGAGGGGCTGCGTAAGGGACACCACGATCCTTAGGCACCACCGCCTGAATAGTGCCCCACACCCCTCCCAAAGAGAGCAACGACATCTTCATTATGGTGAGAAGGTAGGTCTTAGGCTTCCATCAGAAGTGCCATAACAAGAAGGGTAAAGGGGGGAAAGCAGACTGGGAGGCCAGCATGGTCGGGTTGCAGTGATAGCTCTTGCCAGGCTGCAGACTGCTACTTCTACACACTGTCCACACAGGGTAGAAGACCTCAGGAAACTCTCTGTGCTCTCCTTTATAAAGGAGATTCATTCATTAGGCCCCCACCCTCAGCACCTAACCACGCCCCACAAAGGCCCCACCTCCTAGTACTCGCCTCAGGGGTTTGGTTTCAATGCTCCGATTTTGATTTCGGGGGAAATATTTAGACCACAGCAGACACATAGGCTGGAAATTATGATAAATTATATTAATGATATAAGTATCACCTAATGTGACTTAAGAGACTATAGACTGGGAAAGAAAAATGCCATTTGAGGCCCATGGCCCCTGTCTATATTGATTTTTTTCTTTTTATTGAAGTACATAGACAATTTCACTGAGGTGTTATTCTCACAGCCAGTTAGTAGAAACGGTGCAACAAAGTCTTCATGAAACCATGTCCACCACACTCCCCACTGGCTCCGTGAGATTTTATCTGAGTTTGTATGTGTTGGGTGGGCCTCCTATTAAGCCCTAGCTGTAATTCTGCACTGCTGTACTGGGCCTTGAGTCTTCCTTCTCCCATTCGGCACCCTCAGGTCACAAAGCTTGGAAAGCTGGAAAACCCCAGTCGTTGAACCTGAACGGAGCATATTCTAGGACCTCCAAGTCTGCACCAACTCTAAACCACACCTAAAGCATCTGGGGCCCTGAAGGAGCTCTGAGATGGTAGAATTTCTGCCTTGGGCTCAGGTCGTGATCCTGGGGTCCTGGGGTCCTGGGATCAAGCCCCACTTCAGGCTCCTGGATCAGTGGGGATCCTGCTTCTCCCTCTCCCTCTGCCTCTCCACCTGCTTGGGCTCTCTCTCTCAAACGAATAAAATCTTTAAAAAATAATAATAATAATAATAATCAGAAGGGCACGTCCTGATACCATGTCCCTTCACTCCTCTACTCCGGTAATGGAGGGAGTGATTTAGACTTCAGAGTGTCCCTGTCAATTACCAACCTCAGCACTAGGTTGCAAAGTATCTCCTGGCTCACGGCAAGGAGATCAGAACAAGGAATTTGTACATACACATATGTAAGACGCATGATTTATGTATGTTACATATACTTCCTAAGTATGGCAATATTTGCAAGTCAGTAGATGAGTATATTCAAAGACATGGAAAAAAGACATTAACTCGGATTCTTAGAACCGGCCTGCCAGAGACAGGGGATAATCAGATGCCTCTTGCTCCATGAATCACATACATAAACAGGATGCTAATAAACGATAAGTAAACTGAGGTGCCCTATTCTACATGCCATGTCTTATAACACATTTATACCAACTGCCTGTTCTCGGAACAGAATCAACAACACCACAAAAAATTAAGTTGGAGAATAAAATTCTCAGAAGTGACTAGATTACTCTGGAAAATGTCCCTCAGTTTGACATTCCTAAAAGACCAAATACTTTTTATACAGTGTTTATTAGCCAACATGGATGCTTCCCGGGGAAATCTGTCTTTCCTAATTAAATGATTAAATAAATCAGGCTTTTATGAGTTACCAATATTAACAGCATCATCGAAAATTATTTAGCAGAGTCCACTTCCTTTCTACAGAATGAGAAATTTTAAATTGGCTCATTTATGTCAGGTCACATATATATCAAGATGTAATTGCTTTGCTAAAATCCCACAGATAAAAAATCTGCTCAAGTTCTTTTGTTTGCTAAAAATGACCCACATTAGGGATGGTAAAAATATCACAGGTGTGACTGAAAGACTATTAGAATAGGTCTTCTGCAACAAAAATATAAGCAAAGCGGTGAGGTGATTAAAACCAAAGCTTAACAAAAAGAAAAAAAAACAAAAACCCCCAATGGGTTAGAATGAGCCTTGCACAAAGAAAAACATACACCTTTGGTGTCCTCATGTGACAGGTGAAAACCATCATTACAAAATGGTTGACACATGGCTAAGATAGAAGATTGAAAACTTAGTATTTTTCTTCATTAAACGATTGTTCATCTTTCTTTTAGCAAAACAGTATTTTCAAATAAAATCTTCTATGGGTCTCAGTCAAAACGGGTAAAAATGCCATAATTGTGGGGAGGGGCGGGGGTGGACGAAGGAGCAAGATGTCTGGACACTGGACCTCCTACTTATCCCCCTAAGGTTGCCCCCCCAAACATTTCCACTTTTATTTATTTTATTTAAGATTTTATTTATTTGAGAGAGAGAGTGAAAACAAGAGAGAGCATGAGCAGGGCAAGGGGCAGAAGGAGAGAGAGAAGACGACTCCCTACCAACCAAGGAGCCCAATGCAGCAGGGCTCAATCCAAAGGGCCCTGGGAACATGACCTGAGCAGAAGGCCGACACTTAACTTACTGAGCCACCTAAGTGCCCACAATTCCAGTTTTAAAACAGTATTCTAGGACAAGGACAATAAATGGAATAATTAATACTGATAATTCACCACAAACAACCCTGAGAGAAAACGAAAAGGAGGAAATCTGTCTTCAAGACCCTTCCATTGTCTGTTCCCATATTCTTCTTTCTCCCTGTCCACAATGGTGGCCATGTTCACCAACTGTCATTGAGTCACTGTCTGCTCACTCCACTAGCCAGATACCATGAAGGTGATCTTCAGCAATCTTCCTACTCAATTAAAGCTTATTGGATAGTTACATGCTGTGAAGTAATAACGTTCAACATCATCGAGGAAAAATCCAAAACCAGCCACCAGATAATCCAATCCATTCTCTAGTAACAATCATAATTATTTAATGAGAAACTACTAGGAACTTTCACATGGTTGGTATTAGTGCAAACTGGTACCATCACCTTGGGAAATGGACAGTATCCACTAAAGTTGAATACACTGTAAGCTCGGATCGAAAAATTTCACCTTTGGGGGTATGTGTGTGTTTAGAAGAAATCCAACAGAATACAGTCGAAAGAGACTTGCCAAGAATGTTATATACACTAATCATGACAGAAAAAAATAAAAATAACCTCCCCCAAAAAACTAGATACAAACCAAATGGTCATAAATAGCAGAAAAGATACATAGATTCACACATAGCCATACAATGAAATACTATCCAGCAATGAAAAAAACCTACAAATACCCAAAATGAAGAAAGCCAGATTATCCTTCCCCCTGCCCCCCAATAAGGCAAACCAACCTACAACATTACAAGTCTAGACAGCAGTTACCCAGTCTCCAAACCCGAAGTCCTGGACTTTTCTGAGTGTCCTGATAATGACTCAATTCTTCATGTGAAAGTTCATCACTGGTTTTGTTTGGCTAAATTCACTGAACTCTATACATTTATTTTTTCTGTACTTTTCTGTACGCATGTTATACTTTAGTAGCATTTTCTCACAAAGAGGAGGCAAAACTCAATTCACCACATTAACAAAAGAGAAAACAGTAAAAGATTTCCATTAATGTAGATACAGCAATCTATATAACTCAGCCTTCATTACTGAAAATTTTCTTAACAAACATGGAATAAAAGGGAACTCCATTAAACTGAGAGAGGGTATCTACAAGAATCTTCTAGCAAACCTTGCATTTTATTGTGAATTATTAAAACCTTTCCATGGAGATCAGGAGTAAGACAAAGATGACTGCTATCACCGATTCTCTCTGACATTTTACTGAAAATCCCAGGTAATCCAATAAGGTAAGCTTAGAAAATGAATAAAACTGCCATTATTCAGAGATGACTTGGAGCCCATGTAACAACTAAATGAATACAGAGATAAGCTATTATAATTAACACGTGACTTCAGCAGTCATTGGACAGAGGGTCAGTAGAACAAAATCAATTTTATTTCCAGATACAACAGAAAATAGAGAAATAAATAGAATATTAGACAATAATCTATTACGAATCCATTTGAGAGGTCTGCACAAAATAGTTCAGACCACTATCTGAAAAAATAAGATATTTAAGAAATAATCTACTCAAAGACTATCCAGGACTTTCTAAGTATTACCTCTGGAGGCTGGACCCTTATGTTAATAGTGTTGATCAATGAATGCATTTTAGACTCTTGCTCCTAATTTCATTTAGAAGTAGAAATGATTCGTTGCTATGTAATTCCACATCGGAGTTAATAAAACATAGTCTAATTTTTCCTTTTTAGCCAACAAAAGACTTTTAGCTTCTTACAAAATAATGCCATAATGGGAAATATTCACAACAATGGACTGGAGATTCTAAAATTTTAAGATTTGCAAAAAGGTGGGGTATCTGGGCTGACTCAGTTGGAACAACGCAAGATTCTTGATCTCCGCATTGGGAGTTCAAGCCCCGTGTTGGGTGTAAAAACAACCAAAACAATTTTCCGAAAATGAAAAATTCTAGAAAGGTTCATGTTCAAGCATCATGACTGTAGCAGTTGAAGGGCTGGGGATCAAGAACATCCCATCATGGTGTATCATCACCCTCCATCAATGACATGCTCTTGAACTATACTCCTCACTTGATCGTGCATTTACTCAACATGTTCTATGTGCTTATGTGTGATCAGCACTGTGCTAGAGATTGAAGGTTTAATGGCAAGTCTGGTCTTCCCCAGAATCCCTCATCGCTGTCCCTCCTTTCATCTATTTTCTCTCACATATACATCCATTCCCATAACGGCTCTGTTCCACATACCAGTATTTTAGCCACTGATATCCCCTGTGAGTTTCTAAATTTTGCTTCTGATTAAATAACATATTCAAATTTCGTTTCCATCTGAAGGAATTGCCAAAGACATAAGGAGATGCAGTCCAAAAAGGAATGATAGAGATGATATCATTTCATTTTAATGGGTTATTTGGTGACCACATACATACCATCATCGGATACATGAAAACTGGCCAGCAGAGACTGCACTAGGTCTTAGATCAAGAAGTTTCTCAAGACGCAAATTTCTTATTACCACATGATAATTTGACCAGACCTGTAGTTTTTAACTGTAAAAGACTAAATTGAAAGGCTCTATGAAGCAATGAATTGGGGATCTACTGTATAATGAATTTCAGGTTAAGTTACCAAATATTTTTTTAGAAATTTGTCTTCCCAAATGTAGTAACATCCAGAAGATATTGACTGACACATGACTCAAGATGTTTCACAGCTTCCCTTCAATTTTCCTTTGTTATTTATATATAAACTTTACAAATTAAAAAAAAAAAAAAGAAATACGCTACTATCCTTGGAAATAATATTTCTACTGTTTTCCTTACTTTAGATAAACGTTTTCCCAATTTTGTTTCGATCACGACCATTCTGATGTCTTGATGGTGTTTTGTGGAGTTGCTATTACCAGAGAGGTTACCAATTTTTCTGCCCTCAAAAATACTTCTCTGTGTCTTGGCTGCTCTTTAATATTTTTAGTGCATGCTAAAATCTCCTGCTGATTTTTTTTTAAGATTTCATTTATTTATTTGACAGAGAGAGAGAGAGATCACAAGTAGGCAGAGAGGCAGGCGGGGGGTGGGGGGAGACAGGCTCCCTGCTGAGCAGAGAGCCCGATGCGGGGCTCGATCGCAAGACCCTGAGATCATAACCTGAGCTGAAGGCAGAGGCTTTAACATCAGGTGCTCCTCCCATTGATTTTTAACTTGATTCTCAAGTTAAAAAATGCTTAATTTGACTTAATTCCTCATTTCTGAGATTTGGGAAATAATCTTAAAATACTAAGATAATCTTAAAATTGCATACTATAGTAACTTAGAATAGCTGATTGCACTTGGAAATCTAGAATATACACTTTTATGATCTCTCAGAGGGAGGTACGATACTATTCCACTGTCCCTAAATCAGCTTTTGGGTATCGATTTAAAGTCAAAGGCTTTCAAGAGTTGGAAAACTGGGTGATATTTCTGCACAATTTTTCTAGTAAAAATAATTTATCCTCTGTTCAGTGGTCCCCAACACCGCCTACAGCAGCCCTGCAGATTTGAAGACATGCCTCAATCTTAAAAAAAAAAACCTTGTGCTCTAGCATTACAAACCAATCTGAAAGGGGAAGGGAGAACGCTAGTGAGAGGAAACAGAAACAAGCCAATAGTGTGCAAAACATCTGTGTAAGTGGTGACTCAGTGGGGCAGTGAGGGAACATGACGTGCATGCCTGTGTGTGGTAGGGGACCAGATCAGGTCAGAGGAGTCAGGAAAGGGACCCTGAGTCTGTGCAACAGGCTGGGGATCACACAGTGAGGAGGGGACCCAGCGAGAAGGAACAGGTGTCCTGGCAGAAGGCAGTTTCTACAAAAGGCTTTTAGCAGAAATAAACAGTAAGTGAATAATATGCACAAAGAATCCCAGTGTGTCTGAGGAAGACAGAGCAGAGAGGAAGTGGAAGGCAGGCGCTGCACGCAGACACAGAGCGTGGCTTTGGCAAAGTGGTCTTCCTCCTGAGACCAGGGGCCCCACTGGGTAGCTGATGGGACCAGTGAACACCATAAATCCTGACTCAAAACAATTGTATGAGGGGGAAAAAAAAAGGGGGGGATGACTGGGGAACTTTAAATACTTATGCAATGCCCAATACTAAGGAAGGGTGGTTAATAGTTCAGTCGTAACAATCAAACTGTAGGGGCGCCTGGGTGGCTCAGTGGGTTAAAGCCGCTGCCTTCTGCTCAGGTCATGATCTCAGGGTCCTGGGATCAAGCCCCGCATCGGGCTCTCTGCTCAGCGGGGAGCCTGCTTTCCCCTCTCTCTCTGCCTGCCTCTCTGCCTACTTGTAATCTGCCTCTCTCTGTGAAATAAATCTTTAAAAAAAAAAAAAAAAAAGAAACTGTAGATTGTTTTTCAAGTTCCCTTATCTGGTATATAGAAATAGCCAGAGATGAAATGAGGGGATCAATAGAAGGTTTTCAAAATCATCCACGAGGCAGGGTGTGGGGACAGATGAATAATTACTAACTCATGGCGTATCTTTACTAAAGATGGGCTGGAAGCCGACAAAAATGAGGGGACGATGTGAGGTTAAGAGAGGGAAAGGTGTAGGGCACAGAAGATGGGGGAGGTACTGGCAGATGAAAGTGTCAGGGTGGCTTCCAGGGCACATGCTCGAGTTGACAGGAACACACAGAAGAACTGGGTTTTATGGTGGGCTGAGGGAAAGGCTGGAGCCCCAAAGCAGTTTTCACTGCAGAGGAGGGATGAATCTGAGAGATCTTTGAGATATCAAAGATTTGAGTAAATGCTTGGATAGGTGCATATCTGAAGCAAAGAGATGAGGTCTGGGCAGGATGGAAGAGTCCACGCATATGGACAGAGTGTGAGATCCACACTAATGGGTACAACCCACTGACCTGGGTTTCACAGGTATTTTTTCTCTCATGGGATCTATGATGTCTGAAAAGTTGGCAAAGAGCCAACTAGAAAAAAGCCACAAAATCATTAAGAGTTTTTCATAAAAATAAAAAATTGTTTTCCTGATATCTTTGCCGAATATAAAGAATGACCAATGGTTTTTGAAAGTGGTCAAGATAGAACAGAGAAGAAAAAAGTCAACAGTAACAGTCAACTAAATGTCATGATGAATTTGGATAGTATTCTACAGTTGTCAACAAACTTTTATAATTATTACTTCATTCAAAGCTCATAACCATGCTTTTTTTTTTATTAATTTTTATTAACATGTAATGTATTATTTGCCCCAGGGTACATGTCTGTGAATCTTCGGGCTTACACATTTCACAGCACTTAACAGCACATACCCTCCCCAATGTCCACAATAACCATGCTTTTTTGATAGAAAAATCACGACCATGAGAAACTCTTATAAATAATGAAGAAATCTGGACATACATTTTTTTTTGCAATATTGGTTTATTAGGGTTGTATTTCCCATTAGGCAATGAGACAGAATTTTAACTAAAAACCTTGCTGTGCCTTGTCTGGATCTTTTCCTAAGATGATGAATTCAGAGAATCCATCTGTTTTGAGTTCAACAGTGCCACCCCCCAAAAAAATTCATGTCTACTCAAGACATCTAAGTGTGACTTTATTTAAACATGTGGTCTTTGCAGTTAACAACTGGGGTGTGTGGCTGGCGCAGTCAGGAAAGCATGTTACTCTTGATCTCAGGGTTATGAGTTGAAGCCCAATTCTGGGTACAGACCTCATTTTAAAAAAGATCTTATTTAAAAAAAAAAAAAAGAATTGAAATAAGATCATACTAGATTAGGATCAATTCTAAACCAAGTGAGAATGTCCTCAGAAGAGGCACAGAAGGATTCACAGAAGCACCGGGAAGAAGGTAACAAGAAAGTGGACGAGACGGACAGGAGGGAGGTGTCCACAAACCAAGACACGGCAAGGATGTGCTACAACCACGGGGAGCAGCGAGGGAAGCACGGGGGCAGTTTCACCCTCAGAGCCTCCAGAAGACCTAACCCCACCCACACCTTGATTTCAGACCTGCAGCTTCCACACCTGTGAATGAACACCTTTCTGATGCTCTGAGCCACCCAGTCCGCGGTGCTCAGCCCAAAGATGTCAGTGCACCATCACTTATAGGAAAGAATTTTTATTTACTAATGGAAGCCATTTTCTCATGAAGCCAAATGGCTCTTGATTCTACTGTCTCTTGATGTAGGTCATGTAAATCGTTCTGCGATGAATCTGGAATCTGTGAGACGGCAGAATCATTTATAGTGTTTAGATTAACTATTTCCATTTGCAATCGCCAACAAAATAGCTAAGGTTATGGCTGCTTTTATTTGCAGTACAGAGTCTCTAAATTTCTCTCCTGACCTCGATTTATCTTCTTAATATTTGTATTCAAAAGCTCTTCCTTTTTCAAAGTAACTCAATTGCAAACTCATGGAGGGCAAAAGTCACGATTGTACGTATTTAGCGGGTTCCCTGTCGGACTGAACAACCCGAACACCATTCACTGCCTTTGTACCAACCCGAACCCCGGGAGGGAGTGACGCTGGCCCCCCGATCTCCACGCTTCTCGACCCTACAGACCACCGCGACCAGAGCCTGTCCAAGGCTGAAAGAGAGCAGCGCCGTGTGTGAAGTTCCTCGGTATCTGGAAGGCAGGGCAAGTGCCTGTCAGACCACACGACCCCGTGTCTTCCACGCGTCCTTTCTCAGCTTGAGTCTGTCCTTTGTCCTGTCAACCACAGAGCC
>JAQQSY010006490.1:0-11022 GCA_028646535.1 Procyon lotor | reverse complement strand
GTATTTCCTATCTCTGTCCGTTGAAAAGACTTAGAATCAATGACAAATAGCAATAGGCATCCCTAAAACCTAGCTACACTCCACTCCCTGTATCATTTCCAATTAAAAAGAATCAAGGTTCACTATAGCAAGGCCTGATTCTTCCTGCTTTGGCGTAGAAATTTATAAGATAAGCTTGGAAAAAACTGCCAAAAATTAAATTTCCTTAATAGCAAAGTATAATAGGATCATTTTGAAATGATAAATTAGCCGATCTAAAGAGGATCCCACTGAACTCCAATAGGATAACTTGGCATCAAATGAATAATAATAATGGATTGACATATAACAATATATAAAAATCCATGAGTTTATAATGATACTTCAGATAAAAATCACTGGTCACTACTAGAAGTTATTATGACTTTAACTCACTCTGAAAATTTATACAAGAATAACAATCAAGGATTTATCTTGCCCTTCACATATAAACTCTAGTTCCGGGTAAAAAAATGGTTCCTGAAAAAAGTTCTTACTCAGAATTCCAGCTAATAAAAGTAGAAGGAATGATGGGATAAGAAAATCACCATTTTTCAACCCCTAATGAAATAGTTCTAGGCAAGGATCATCAAAGTCTGCCAAAACAATTAGATGAAAGCTCATGGAAAACTTTATATGGACTTATCAGTCGCCCACCACCAAAGCTACTAATCAATCACACAAAAATGATGTGATGAGATGTTAGGTATCTAGTCATGCAATTCAACAGAAAGTTCAGAGCGCCACCTATGGAGTTAATTAAAAAACTTAACTTGAATCTAATGGAGACTCAAGCTCTAACCAGTTTGTAGGAAACACAGGAGTTAGAGGAACAAATTAACACAAAAGAAAAAATTGGGCAACTCCAAAATGTACATTCCACAAAACATATAACCAGGTTTTTCCAACTAAATGAATGGACTGGGAGGGGGGAAAAGGGGAAGAGGGAAGAATAAAATAGATTTAAGAGATAAAACCAAGGGGCGCCTGGGTGGTTCAGTTGGCTGAGCATCTGCCTTTGGCTCAGGTCATGATCCCAGGGCCCTGAGATGGAGCCCCACATTGGGCTTCCCGCTCAGGGGGGAGCCTGCTTCTCCCTCTCCCTCTGCCTGCTGCTCCCCCTGCTTGCACTGTCAAATCAGTAAATAAAATCCTAAAGAGAGAGAGAGAGAGAGAGAAAATAAGTACAACTAAAAAGATACCTTTGAGATCACTAGAGAAACTGAGCATTGACTGGGTATTAAATTATATTAAGGAAATGCTGTCACTTTGTTCGGCTGGATAATAGTGATTGTTATTTAAAAAAAAAAAGACCTGATTGATTAGATAAGCATATTTACTTATTTATGGATAAAATGACATATCCTAGATATGTCCAGTAAATAGTCCAGTAGAAACAACAATTAAAAGTAGGGGGTAGAAAATAAGAATGACAAAGTTAAAAACTTTTGAAGCTGGGTAATGGATACATGGAAGCTCATTATATTACTACCTTTTTTTAGTTTGATATTTTCCATAATAAGAAATTTGATAAGCAACATTAAGGAGAAAGTCATGCTCCATAAGGCTCTGTTTGTTTTATAAAGGAAATCATCTAATACCCTTTTGACACTAACAACAACAAAAAAGACAAATATGTGGGAAAAAAATAAAATTAGATAATAAAAAATAAATACTACTTACCTGACATTTCTCTTTGAATATACAGTTCTAAGAATCAGGAAGGGAAAGGTAATGGTGGAGTAGGTGGACCCTGGGCTTGCCTTGTCCCATGAATACAAGTAGATAACTATCATCCTAAATACGCCAGAAATCCATCTGAAGACTGACAGAATAAACTCTACAACTAAAGGTAGAGAAGAGGCCACATTAAGGTAAGAAGTGTATAGAGGTAGTTTGGGAGAGAAAGGGATAATGGCCACTGCAGTTGTATGGGAGCTGTGGTATCCGAGAAGGGCAAGAGACAAACTAAAACACACAGAAGAGCACATGGGGAAAAGAAATTCCCATAACAACTATGAAAGGGCCTGAATTTCATGAGTTCTTGCAACCAGCAGGGCTTAAAAGCCTAGAGTTTTAAAGGCCAGTGTGCTTGACTCTGGGAGAGCTTAGAGGACATTAGGGCTGCTTTTGGAGACAAACAGCCTGCGTACATTATAGCATTGAAACAGTAATCTGAAGAACCTGCAGAACACTGTCAGCAGGTTAGTTGTTTATCTCAGAGCATGTCCAAGAGAAGCAGCATTCTTGGAAAGTCCCTCTGTACACAAAGGAACTAGCAGACACCACTTGTCTCCCATGCCCCTCAGCATAAACACAGAGCCACTTGCAGGAACCAGCTCAGTGCCAGTATTTGCTACTTGCTTATATCCCCCCCCTCCACCCCGAATCCAGAAAAACACCCTTCCCAGTCACACCTGCCCCAGTTCCAGAAGACCGGCCCAAACCCCTGCCAACATCACACCCAGTCTGGGAGTTTTGTCAGGCCTCAGTTCTGGTGGTGGCAGCAACAGGTCTCATTTCACAAGCAGACCAGAGCACACCTGGTTAAAACTCACCACGTTCAGGCCAGGGTCTAAAAACTGCCCACAACAGGCAAAGAGAGCTCTGTATATGACTGACCTAAAGAATAAAGTGGCCAGGACACAACAGCAGATTACATGCAGCATACACTGGAGATACCTGGAAGCAACAAGACCTGGAGAACAGAAGACAATACTGCAGGGCACTACAGAACCTCTTCTTCATAAAGCCATTACTGTCAAGAACAGGAGATGTAACTGACTTTCCTAATGCAGAAGCACAAGCACAGAGACTTAGACAAAGTGAGAAGACAGAGGAATTTGTCCCTAATGAAAGAATAAGGCAAAGTCATGGCTGGAGATCTAAGTGAAACAGATATAAGTAACATGCCTGATAGAAAATTTAATGCAATGATCATAAGGATACTCACTGGACTTGAGAAGACAGTGGAAGACATCAGTGAGACCATTACCACAGAAATAAGGAATAACAGCAGTGATAAAGGACTCAATAAATGAAATAAGAAACACACTTGATGCAATGAACATCAGGCTAGAAGAAAGAGAGGAACAGATTAATGACCTAGAAGACAGAATAATGGAAAGTCATCAAAATGAACAAAAAGAGAAAGAAAAGCTGTGCAAAACAAGCACAGACTTAGGGAATTCAGTGACTCCATTAAATATAACATTTGTATTATAGGAGTCCCAGAAGAAGAGACAGAAAAGGGGGCAGAGGATTTATTTGAAGAAATAATAACTGAAAACTTCCCTAATCTGGGGAAGGAAACAGATATCCAGATCCAGGAGGTATAGAGAACGCCTAACAAAATCAGTAACAGCAGATCCACACCAAGACATATTGTAATTAAAATGACAAAATATACTGATAAAGAAAAAAGATTAAAGCAGCAAAAGAAGAGAGTTACGTACAAAGGGAACCCCATAGGCTATGAACAGATTTTTCAGCAGAAATTTTCCAAACCAGAAAGGAGTGGCATGATATATTCAAAGTGCTGAATGGGAAAAACATGCAGCCAAGAAGATTATCCAGCAAGGCTATCATTCAGAATAGAAGGAGAGATAAAGAGTTTCCCAGACAAAAAATAAAGGAGCTCATGACCACTAAATCAGCCCTGTAAGAAACATTAAAGGAAAAAAAAAAAAAAAAAGAAAAAGAAATATTAAAGGAACTCTAAGTGGACTGGGGAGACTAAAAAGGACAGTATAAAAGTAGGAAACACAAAAGCAGTAAAAAATAAATTTTTCTGTAAAAAAAATCAGTTAAGGAACTCACAAAATGATATAAAACATGACACCATATACCCAAACCATAGGGAGGAGAAGAGTAAAGAAGAGGTTCTAACTTAAATGAACATCAACTTAATAAAGATTGCTATATGCAGAAGAGGTTATATACAAACCTAATGGTAACCACAATCCAAAAACCGCTAATAAATATGCAAAGAACAAAGAGAAAGAAATCCAAATATATCACTAAATATAAAACGAGCAAACCATGAATGAGAGAAAGGTAAGAAAGGATCAGAGAAAATCTTCAAAAACAATGACAAATCAGGTAATAAAGTGGCAATACATGTCTATGGGGGTGCCTGGTGGTTCAATGGGTTAAAGCCTCTGCCTTCAGCTCAGGTCATGATCTCATGGTCCTGGGATCGAGCCCTGCATCAGGCTCTCTGCTCAGCAAGGAGCCTGCTTCCCCTGCTCTTTCTGCCTGCCTCTCTGCCTACTTGTGATCTCTGTCAAATAAATAAATAAAATCTTTTAAAAAAAATAACTAAATACATAAATACATACATAAATGTCTATGGATAATTACTTTGAATGTAATGGACTAAATGCTCCAATCAAAAAACATAGGGTGACAGAATGGATTAAAAAACAAGATCCACCTATATGCTGCCTAGAAGAGACTCATTTTAGACCTAAAGACACCTGCAGATTGAAAGTGAGGGGATAGAGAATCAGTTACCTTGCAAATGGATGTCAAAAGAAAGCCAGGGTAGTAATATCTATATTGGATAAACTGGACTTTAAAACAAAACCTGTAGGGGCACATAGGTGGCTCAGTCGGTTAAGGGTCTGCCTTCAGCTCAGGTCATGCTAGGATGGAGTGCCCCTTCGGGCTCCCTGTTCAGCAGGGAGCCTACATCTTTCTCTCCCTCTGCCTGCTGCTCCCCTTGCTTGTACTCTCTCTACATACATATAAAATCTAAAAAAAAAAAAGGGGGGGGAACTCTCATACATTGCTGGTAACAGTATAAATTGGTGCATCTGCTCTGGAGAACAATCTGGCCACATCTGGTAAAGCTGAAGAAACATATACCCTGACTTCTTATACCCTAAGGAAACATTTTCATGTAAGTACATAAGCAAAAGAATACATAAACAAGGATGCTTACTGAAATCTTATTTGACATAGCAAAAAATTGGAGATAACCAAAATGTCCATCCATGCATAAAAAAGTGAATAAATCAATTCTGTCATATAGTACCATACAGCAGTTAGTTTACTAAAAAAATTGAGTGGAAAAGGTTGCAGAAAGATAGATTATTTAAAATTTTAAAACACAACAATGTATGTAGTAAAGAATAAAAGGACAAACAAATACAACCAAGTTCAGAGTAGTCATTACCTTGAGAAAGGAAGGAAAGGTACACAAAGAGCCTTCAAATACATTTGAGAGTTTTTATTAACAGAAAAAGGTTTAGAGAACAAGAAAAGCCTAAAAACTATGTATTATTTCACTCTAATGTTATTTTGACCACTTATAGGACATAATATACTTAGAAAATTTCAGGGATTTTTTTAAAGATTTATTTATTTATTTATTAGAGAGAGAGAGATCACAAGTAGGCAGAGAGGCAGGCAGAGAGAGAGAGAGAGAGAGAGAGAGAGAGAGAGAGAGAGAGGCAGGCTCCCTGCTGAGCAGAGATCCCGATGTGGGGCTTGATCCAGGACCCCGAGATCATGACCTGAGCCAAAGGCAGAGGTTTTAACCCACTGAGCCACCCAGGCGCCCCAGGGACTCTACTTTTAAGGAATTTGCATGAAAGGAAAATTCAGTAAGAACTGAACCCAAAACAATCACTTGAAGAGAAAGAAAAGTCAATAAAGAGAAAAATGTTGCCTGAGAAAGGGTAAATATGGTCCCGATGAAAAATAGTTACAAAATTTGTAACTCAGTTACAAATGAGGGTGGCTCAGTCAGTTAAGCATCTGCCTTCTGCTCAGGTCATGGTCCCATGGGTCCTGGGATTGAGTCCTGCACTGGGCTCTCTGCTCAGCAGGGACCCTGCTTCTCCCTCTGCCAGCTGCTCCCCCTGCTTATGCTCTCTCCCTCCCTCTGACAAATAAATGAAAAAAAATCTTTAAAAATAATAATAATAATCACACATATTCTCAGGGTGTCTTATTTTTAGCCATTCTTTATGCAAGTCTTACCAAGTGGTTCTAGATTAAAGGCAAAGTGTTCAGGGAACCCAGCAAATTTCCTAAGACTAAACACAGCAAAATCAGGGTTAAATAATACTCAGTGCCATTTTGATGGAGAGATAATAAAGTTTTAAACAAAAATATAGTAAACCAAATGAAATTTATTATCCCAACATACACCAAACTCGCTTTTGTGTTATTTTGCTGAATGGAACCCATTATAGTTGCTCAAGCCAAAACCCTGTATCAAGTCCACCATCAAATTCTTCCATTACAGCTCCTAAGCAGCTTAATAACCTATCCACTTCTCTCTGTACCTACTAGCTACCACTATCATCTCTTAAATTTTTACAACAGGCTCCTCCCTGGAATGCTTTGTCCCTACCCTCAAGTCTCAATCCAATCTCCATTCTGCAGTCAGAATGATACTCCTAAGATAAAAATCATATAACTTCCCTATTTAAAACTTTTCAATGGTTCCTTATTGCACTCAGAGGATTTCAAACTCCTCCACATGTCTTACAAAAGTCCTTCAAGAAATGGCTTCTGCTTAACCTATCCAGTCTCATCTCGCACTACTCACAAGACCAAACCCCTAACCCCAACCTTCATACACTCACCTCTTAAACAAATTACTTGTTAAAATATCTGAAATAATACACTCTTTTCTCTAGCCTTTATACACATTCTCTCTGGAATACTTTTCTCATGCCTACTTTTTTCTCCAGTTTCCTCCATTTCCCTGGTTAATTCCTTATCTATTATATCCTAAATTCTTTTAATGTTGTGTCTTTCAGGAAGTCTTCCTTTATGCCTCTTATCAAGTACAGAATTAGGTTTCCTTCTACATGCTCTCATGGTATCCTAAATTATTTTCACCAAGGCATTCATCATACTAGATCATAAGAATATAAGTACTCTAAGGGCAAGAGCTGTATTGGTCTTTTTCTTTATTGCATGCCTAGAAACTAACAGAATGGTTGGTACATATTATATAGTAATATATATTACTATATTATATCTTATATTATATATCTATTAAATGAATTGATGTTTTATACCAGAACAAATTTTTAAAGATAAGGTTATGATCTTATCAGAACTGTTATAATGTACAATATGAGTAGAAATAGAAAATAATAGAATTATGTACCAGCTTAATGGAAATTTTATTGATTGTTGCTGTACCATGGTTAGCATTCCCACTTGACAGCCACCTCAGATAAAGAGAGATGAGCAAGAAAATATCCTAACAAGTAATTCATCCCGTTGTATATTCTTCCTGAAGAAATCAATTTCAATATGAAGATAGAGGTAATATATTTTATTTCTCCAACTAATAATGACAAGGAGATAGTAATGATAGTAAGAAATAGAAAAATAGGGGCACCTGGGTGGCTCAGTGGGTTAAAGCCTCTGCCTTTGGCTCAGGTCATGATCTCAGGGTACTGGGATTGAGCCCCACATCAGGCTCTCTGCTCAACAGGGAGCCTGCTTCCCCCTCTCTCTCTGCCTGTCCTCTGCCTACTTGTGATCTCTCTCTCTCTCTCTGTCAAATAAATAAATAAAATCTTTAAAAAAAAAAATAGAAAAATAGAAAGCTTTTCACATAGAAAAAGTGAGAGCAGAAGTAAAATATTGTGTGAAGTCAGGTATTAATAACAAGTAAAACTAGCAAATTTTAAAATTTGTGGAAATGAAACAACACACTCTTGAACAACCAATGGAATAAAAAAGAAATCACAGAGAACATTAGAAAATAGTTAAGAACAAATGAAAACACACACACAAAATACCAAAACTTAAGGACACAGTGAAAGCATTGGAAAAGAATGTAATGGAAATGCTTACATTAAAAAGCTAAGATCTCAAATCAACAACCTAACTACAACTTAAGAAACTAGAAAAACAAGAACTAAACCTAAAGCTAGCAGAAGAAAAGAAATATTAGGTAAATTAAGTTGAATATTAAAAAAACAGAGAAAATCAATGAAACCAAAAGCTGGTCCTTAGAAAAGATCAACAAAATTAATGATCCTTTCGCTACATGGACTAAAAAAAAAAAAAAAAAAAAAAGACTCAAATTACTAAAATCAAAAATGAAAGAAGGGACATTATTACTGATTCTACAGAAATACAAAGGATTATAAGACAGTAGTATGAAAAATGTACACCAACAAATTGGATGACCTAGATGAAATGGACAAATTCCTAGGAACTAAAAGCCTGCCAAGACAAAGAAACAGAAAACTGGAACATAACTACAACTAGTAAGAAGACAAATTTGGTAGTCAAGTCTCCTGACAAAGAAAAGCCTTGGACCTGATGGCTTCACTGGAGAATTCTACCTAATGTTTAAAGAACTAACACCAATCCTTCTCAAACTTTCCTAAAAAAACTGAAGAGGAAGGAATGCTTCCTATTTCATTCTATGAGGCCAGCATTACCCTTATACCAAAACCAAAGACTCTATAAGAACTACAGACCAATATCCCTTACAAATATCAATGAAAAATCCACAAGTATTGGCAAATAGAATTCAGCAGTATATTAAAAGGATTATACTCCATAACCATGTGAAATTTATTCCTGGAAAGCAAGGATGTCTCAACATATGAAAATTGATCAATGTAATGCACCACATTAACAGAATAAAGAGAAAAAAAATATCATCTCAACTGATGGAGAAAAAGTACCTGACAAAATTCAACATTTTTTCACAATAAAAAACAAACTAGGAGTAAAAAGAAACTAGCTAAACATAAAAAAGATATACTTGAAAAATCTACAGCAAATATATGCAATGGTGAAAGACTTCAAGATCAACAAAAACAAGGATGCCCACTTTCACTACTTCTATTCAACTTAGTATGGAAGCTTTAGCCAGAGCAGTTAGATAAGAAAAAGTCTTGTCTGCCATATAAGGCAGCCAAATTGGGAAAAAAGTAAAATGATCTCTCTTTGAAGATATTATCATCTTCTATGCAGAAAACCCTAAAAACTATACACACACAAACAAAACTGTTATAGCTAATAAATAAATTCAGCAAAATAGCATAGGGCAGTCAACACACCAAACTCAGTTCCATTTCTACATACTAACAATGAATAATCTGAAAACTACTACAACAATTTTTTTTTTTAAGATTTTATTTATTTACTTGAGAGAGAGAGAGAGCAGGAAAGGAGGGGCAGAGTGGGAAGTTGACTACTGAGCAGGGAGCCCGATGCAGGGCTCAATCCCAGGACCATGGGATCATGACCTCAACCAAAGGCAGACATTTTAACAGACTGAGCCACCCAGGCATCCCCACTAAAACAAATCTAAGAATAAAATACTTAGGAATTAACTTAACCAAGGAGGTGAAAGACTTATACAATGAAAACCACAAAACATTGCTGAAATAAGACATAAATGGTAACACATCCCATGTTCATGAATTGTAAAACTTAATTCTATTAAAATGGCAATACTACCCAAACTGATCTACAGATTCAATACAATCCCTATCAAAATCCCAATGACATTCTTTGCAGAAATAGAAAAATCCATCCTGAAATTCATATGTAATTTCAAGAGATAGTCAAAAAATCTTGAAAAAGAACAAAACTGGAGAACTCAAACTTCTAGATTTCAAAACTTACTACAAAGCTACAGTCATCAGGGATGCCTAGGTGGCTTAGCCAATTAAGTATCTGCCTTCCTCTGCCTTTGGCTCATGTCATGCTCTCAGGGTCTTCATATCAAGCCCTACTTCTGGCTTCCTGCTCAGCAGTCTGCCTCTCCCCCTCCCGCTTCCTACCCCTGCTCACACTCTAATAAATAAATAAAATCTTTAAAAAGAAAAAAAGGTACAGTCATCAGAACAGTGTGGTATTAATATGGCATAAAGATCTATGGAATAGAACAGAGGGCCCAGAAATAAACCTTCACATATATGGTCATATACTTTTTTTTTTTTAAAAGATGTTATTTATTTATTTGACAGAGAGAGAGATCACAAGTAGGCAGAGAGAGAGAGAGGGAAGCAGGCTCCCCGCTGAGCAGAGAGCCCGATGTGGGTCCCTGAGATCATGGCCTGAGCCGAAGGCAGAGGCTTTAACCCACTGAGCCACCCAGGCACCCCTGATCATATACTTTTTGACAAGAGTGCCAAGACCAATCAATGGGGAGAGGACAGTCTTTTCAATAAATGGTGCTGGAAAAACTGGATATCCACATGCAAAAAAAAAAAAAAATGAAGTTGGACCCTTACCCTAATAGCATATGTTAAAATTATCTCAAAATGGATAAAGGACCTAAATGTAAGACCTAAAACAATAAACTCTTAGGAAGAAAACATAGGGGAAAAGCTTTATGACATTGGATGAGGCAACAATTTCTTGTATATGATCCTAAAGGCACAGGGAACAAGAAAAAATAAATTGGACCTCATGAAAAAATTAAAATTTCATGCATCAAAAGACATTATCAACAGAGTAAAAAGACAACCCACAGAATGGGAGAAAATATTTGCAAATCATGTATCTCATAAGGGATTAATATCCAGCATATGTAGACAACTCCTAAAACAACTACAACAAAAAACCTAACTAAAAAGTGGGCAAAAGACTTCAATAAACATTTCTCCAAGAAAGAAATACTGATGGCTGCTAAGCACATGAAAAGATGCTCAACATCACTGATAGGGAAATGCAAAACTACAATGAGATACCACCTCACACCAATAAGGATGGCTACTATCAAAAAAAGAGACAATAACAAGTGTTGGAGAGGAGGTGAAGAATTTGGAACTTGTGCACCGTTGGTGGGAACGTAAAATGATGTCTCTACTATGGAAAATAGTATGGCAGTTCCTCAAAAAACTAAAAATAGAATTACCATATGATCCAGCAATTACACTTCTGTATATATACCCAAAGAATGGGAGGCAGGGTCTTGACAGGATATTTGCACTTAGCTAACACAAGGAAGCAACTCAGTGTCCTGTTGATGGATGAAAGGATAAGCAAAATATGGTGTGT
>JAQQSY010006489.1:0-11022 GCA_028646535.1 Procyon lotor | reverse complement strand
GTCCCTCAGTGGAGCAGACTGGCAGTTCCAGATTTTGTGCTCTGCGGCTCTGTGGCTGCTGGGAGCCGGCCCCTTCCCCTGGGGTCTCTCTTCCCGTCGCTTTAAATTCACTTTTTCCACACGTCCTACCTCCTGAAAGTGGTCGATTTTCTGCTCCTAGAATTGCTGTTCTTATTCTCTTCTCTCTCCTGTTGTGTTTGCCGGCTTTTAGAGTGGTTTTCTGCTTCTTTAGCTGGACTTTTGGAACCTGGTGCTTTCTATGTGTCCTATACCTCCGCCATCTTGCCAGATCTCCCAATAGTGGCCATTCTTACCATAGGGACTCAAAAGGGACAGATTAGAAATGAAAGTTCTTATGACTCTTATGAGCGGGGAAAGGTACCTAGACTAACCCTAGGGGATATAGAAGGAAAGGGACTTTGCCTTGCGACACAAAAAGGAAAACAAGCTTCCTCATATAGAGACCTATGTGAGACCATATTAGTCCCAACTGTCTTCTCTAACTTCTTTAAAGCCCCCACCGGAGCCTGGTTTGCTTCCAGCTCAGGACTCACACTATGCCTTAATCTTGCCTTGTTCCAAAACTCTTCCTGGAATGAACTCTGTATAACTGCCCACATTCTTCCCCAAGTAGATTATTATGGAGGACCTGAGGGATTCCAACATCTTACTGCAGGGATAGAATGGACAAAGTGTGCAGTCCCCATCCTAATTCCAGCACTAGTTGTGGCAGGAATAGCAGAGTCCACCCACAGCAGTAGGAACCGCAGCTTTAATAAAGGAAAAAGTAGATTTTGAGGCTCTTGGGTCCCAAGTAGATGCTGACCTATGCCATATGCATGAAAATATAGACAAGCTAACTGATTCTTTGAGCTCTTTAGCTGAAGTAGTACTGCAAAATAGAAGAGGGTTTGACATACTATTCCTAGAAAAAGGAGGGCTCTGCGTAGCCCTGGGAGAGGAATGCTGCTTCTGGGTAAATCATACAGGAGTCATCAAAAACAGTCTGGCAGCCGTTAAAAAGAATAGATGAGCATGAACAACAACGCAGGAACTTCCAGGGATGGTATGAAAGTTTGTTCAACTGGTCTCCGTGGATATTTCCCTAATATCAGCAATTGCAGGCCCCCTGGTTTTACTATTAATAATGTTGCTTTTTGGCCCCAGCATTATAAACGCCCTAAAGTCATTTGTACAAAAGAGAATTGGAGCGATAAAAATGTTAGTCCTACAGGCTCAATATAACCCCTTACAACAGGAGGACATAGAACTGGCTGAAGAGTCAAGGAATTGACTGATCTCCAAAGTAAAGGCGGGGGGTGGGGTGGGGGGGGTGGTGGGAGGGCCTACTTAGCCAGAGCGACTACATTTCTGTTAAACAGCCATTTTGTTACTTATACAGTGAACACAAGTTGACCCTGCCCCCCAGAGGAACTTACTTAAAAACAAGTCCAGTCTGCTAGTTCCTGATAACAGAGCCCAGAATACAAGGATGAGTCAGGCCAGCTCAACCTCCCTGTTTCTGATCAATAATGATCAAGGTCAGCGCTTGGCAGCTGTGTGCCTTATGGTTGGTGGTTTTTGCCTATAAAAGCTAGCCTGGTGAGATTGGGTGGGGCTGCTCTCTCCATAGAGACATCCCTGACCTGTTAGCGTAATTCTCGTGAATTACGTGAATTGTAATTGTATTTCACGCTTGGCGTGAAATAAAGCTTTGCTTGACCTTCGCTTTGTATCAGACTTATTCCTTTGATCACGGACCCCAATAATTATAATGTATAAACTTGTTGAGTCACTATGTTGTCACCTGAAACTAATGTAACACGTGTGTCAACTACACTAAAAAATTTAATAGGAAAAAAAAAAACACACATGCGTTCAGGATACAGCTTCTCTGTAATAGGAATGAGAGTCTATGGGAATGTGATTGAGAAAGAGCATCTAGTTTGGGTATTTGGTGTTCTATTTCTACAGAATTGTTTTAGTATTACCCTCTATAACTTAAATGTAGTCTTCATATCTTCACTTGTCTTTACCAATATTTCATGATAAAAATATTTAAAATGTAAAAAAGAAAACAAACAAAAAACAACCAAATATTAGATGAAAGATACAGTGATAAATAAAAAGAGATTTCCTCAAGAGCATGTTCCTAAACCCCATCTTTGTATATTTGCCTCTCACAATACTTTATATTCTTGGACCCTAAGCAAAATATTACAAGATCTATTTGGTAGAATATTTGGAAGTTTGGGTTGACAACCTGGCATTCCCCTTGGCATTAGAATCAAGTAAACTCAGAGAGATACTTCCATATATGTTTTTATGAATTTATTTAAAAGGAGATTAAATGATAATTTCAGATTGTCTGAGAATTTTGGTTGAAGCTCAAAGCAGAGGATAATGTTCAACTAAAGTCATAATAATTCTAATTCACTGATTTTTTTATGTAGCTGTATAAGTTCTGCTATTTATTATGAATGTTAACTACCCCTTTTTCTATACCAAACATCTGTGCTTGGTTCCTTTTTCCCTTTCCCTGTTTTATTCTTATTGGATATTGCTTTTCATTTTTCCTTTTATTATTTAATATGTGGAGATTTCTAAGTACAGTTAAGTTGAGATCTCTGATTAAAAATGAATTTTTAGCATTTAATTTTTAGCATTTAAAAGTGCTCTCTTGAGTGTGGGGTGTTTGAACTATAAACAAAGAGATATACCAGCATAAATTTCACAGAATTATCACAACATGTAACTAGTTTGTAGAATCCTCTGCTGGAAACTTGTGCAACTTGTTAAACCCAGGAGTGAAAGAAACCAAACAATCAAACAAAAACCAATACTTCGTAATCTCTTAAGAGAAGCTCCATAGCATATTGTTTTAAAATCATAGACTCTGGAAGCCGATTGCTTAAACTCAAATCTTATCTTTCCACACTTATTTTGTGAACTTGGAGAATTACTTAAATCCTGGATTTCTTATATTTCTCATCAGGAAAATGAGAATAATAGCATACATACCTTTTAGGGTGATTGCAAGGATGATATGGGTTCGCATCTGTAAATTGTTTAGAAAAAACTTAAGCATTTCATAATTAGAATATTGATGACTATTTGATTTACATGACATTCTTGCAAAAATTTCATAAGAAAACATATTTACTCTATATAATTTGCACTTTTTAGTTAAAATTTGCAACAACAAAAAAGTGGCACATAGTCTCACTTGAATATTAATACGTTTTAATTGTAGTTACCATTGTAACTACCATTGTAGTGTACCATTGTAGTGATGTTCCTTTTTTCATTCCCGACATTAAGATACTTGCTCCTTTATTTTTTCTTTATTATTCTTATCAAGTCACTTTTTTAAATATATGTATATATTTTCCTATTTTATTAATGTCTTCACTTTTCTACTTCCTTACACATCATTTTTTTTTTACAATTATGCAAGCCAAAATAGTTTCTAGTTTCCATTTTGATGGGGTTTTTTGACCTATGAATTGTATAAACTTATGTCTTCATTTTCAAACATATGGAGATTTTCCAGGTTTTTGTTATTTATTTATTTTACCTTTGTTAAAAAAATATATTCTGTAGGATTTAAGCTTATGAAATTTTTGAGACTTGATTATGCACCTGCATGTACAAATAGTCAATTTCTGTAAATAGTCCATTGTATTTGAAAATAATATGTATTTTGAAATTGATGAATTTGATATTCCATACATCTTAATTAGATCAAGTTCATTAATCTTGTTTTTTTAAATTGCTTATATATTTAATGATTTTTGACTAGCTATCTGTTAGTGAGATTTTTAAATAAAAACTAAAATTTGTGGTCAATTATGGATTTATCTCTGTCTTTTGTGTTCCATCTCCATCAGTTTTTGACTTACATGGTTTGAGGTTATGTTGTTTAATGTATAGAAAATTTAGTATTGTTATATCTTCCTTGTAAATTAAACACTGTGTTATTAAGTATTCCTCTTTTGTCTCTGTGATAGTTTGTTTTTTGTCAACTTGGCTTAGCTATAGTACCCATTTATTCAATTAACCACTAATTTAAGTTGTTGTGAAGGTATTTTGTAGAGGTAGTTAATACCTATAATTAGTTGGCTTTACATAATAGAAATCAGGTGTGATAACTTGGGTGGGCCTCATCTAATCATTTGAAAGGACTTAAAAGCAAAAAACTAAATTTCACAAAAAAGAAGATATTCTGCCTGTGAACTGCAACATTAGATCCTGTCAGAGTTTCCAGTTTGCTGGAATTTCAGCAGATTTCAGACTTCCTATCCCCCACAATCATGTAAGCCCATTTCTTGATATCTATCTGTTTATCTATCTATAAATCTATGTTACTATCTATCTATCATCTATCTACCTATCATCATTATAACCATCTATCATCCATCTTTATCTATTTATCTAAACTATCTCCTTATTGGGCCTGTTTTTCTGGAGAACTCTGACAGATACAGCCTCTAATACTGTTTGCCTCAAAGTCTACACTACTGAATATTTGTATTTATGTAGCTATGATAGATATTTTTATTAGTCTTTGCTAATATATATTTTATTATTTTATTAGCCTTTCAGCAGTCTTATATTTCCAATTTTTATATTTCAAGCAGCATATAAATATGATAATCTTTGTAATTTTAAATCAGAAGGTTTAGTTCATTTACATATAATGTAATTACTGTTATATTTGATTTTAAATCCACTGTTAAACTACTTTTCTTTTTTTAAATTTTATTTATTTATTTATTTAGAGAGGAGAGTGAGTGAGTAGGGGAGGCTCAGAAGAAGAGGGAGAGAATGAAGGAAACAATACCAAGTGGACTCTGCATTGAGGATGATGCCCACTGTGGGGCTTGATCTCATGATGATGAGATCATAATCTAAGCAGAAAGCAAGAGTCAGATGCTTAACTGCCTAAGCCACCCAGGCACCTCTAGCATCTTTTTTTTTTTTAATGTTCTATGTTGTATTGACTAAGATTTATTTATTAATCAGTTTTTCCCATATATTGACTTGTTGCTTTTCATTGTTACATTATTTATCTGTTGTTAGTAGCCCTAGGGATTGATACAAATGCATGCAAAATTTCAAAACCCTTATAAATTAGTTACCAGAAAATGCAAGGAATTTAATGATGTTTCTATCCCTCCTCCTATTTATGCTGTTGTCAATATATATATTTTTAATTCAATTGATCTATCTAAATTTTTCATTTTTTGTTATTTTTTTTTAAGATTTTGTTTTTTTATTTGACAGAGAGAGAGATCACAAGTAGGCAGAGAGGCAGGCAGAGAGAGAGGGGGAAGCAGGCTCCCTGCTGAGCAGAAAGCCCCATGACCTGAGCAGAAGGCAGAGGCTTTAACCCACTGAGCCACCCAGGCACCCCCATTTTTTGTTATTTCTGAAATTAGTTTTCCTCTGCAAAAATAAACACACAAACAGAAAACCTTTATTTTTCCTCAATTGTGGGGTAGCTGGTAAAAGATTCTAATTTTTTGTTTGGTTAATGGGAAATATTTTTATTTTATTTATATTCTTGAGTATTATTTTCTATGAATGTATAATGATTTGATTTTTTTCTCAGCACTCTTAAGATATTATTCCATTGTCTTCAGGTCTCAGTTGTTACTTTGAGAATTTAACTGCCAGGCTGTTAGCTCCTTTGAAGGTAACTTTTATTTTTTTCTAATTTTATTTTTTTAAAAGATTTTTTAATTTATTTGACAGAGAGAGGGTCGCCTGGGTGGCTCAGTTGTTAGGTGTCTGCCTTCAGCTCGGGTCATGATCCCAGGGTCCTGGGATCGAGCCCTGTGTTGGGTTCCCTGCTCCGCAGGAAGCCTGCTTCTCCAGCTACCATTCCTTCTGCTTGTGTTCCCTCTCTCGCTGTGTTTCTCTCTGTCAAATAATTTTTTTTTTAAAGATTTTATTTATTCGACAGAGAGAAACACAGTGAGGGAGGGAACACAAGCAGAGGGAATGGTAGTGGGAGAAGCAGGCTTCCCTGCCAGTAGGGAGCCAGATGCGGGCTAGATCCCAGGACCCTGGGCCCATGACCTGAGCCAAAGGCAGATGCTTAATGACTGAGCCACCCAGGTGCCCCTTTTCTAATTTTAGAATTTAAAGATCTTGGGGCTGCCTGGGTGGCTCAGTTGGTTGAGCATCCATCTTCAGCTTAGGTCATGATCTCAGAGGCCTGAGATGTAGCTCCACATCTGGCTCCTTGCTCAGTGGAGAGTCTGCTTCTCCCTCTTCCTCTGCCCCTCCTCCCGGATAATGCTCTCCCTCTCAAATAAATAAATAAAGTCTTGGACAAAAATAAAATTTAAAGACTTTTATCTTTTTTTTGCTCTTTTACTCTTATGTCCATAGGTTTCATTTCATTTAGCCCTTTGAAATAGTGTTTGTCTATTTATGATTTACAGCCTTTTACCATGTTTAAAATTTTCTCAGCCTTATTGCTCCTCTACTTTCTATCTTTTCTTCCTTTGAGACTCAGATTGCATCTCTGCTGGATTTCCTCACTTTACCCTCTCTCTGTGTGCTTTTTCTATTTCTCCCTCTCTTTTCCATCTTTTCTTTCCTTTTCAGGCTTCAATCCATGTTTTCTTCTGCTATAGCTTCAAATTCATTAATTCTCTTATCAATGATGCTAATTCCAGAATATTCATTTGTTTTTCACATTTTCTGCAAAATTTCCCAATCTTGTCTTTTAGTTTTTGAATATATTAAACAAATTACTTTTAAAGTCTGTGTTTCCCTTTTCTTTTATGTAATTCCCTGTGGGTCTCTTCTATAGTTTGTTGTTTCCATGATATTACGTGATGTGCCTGATTATTTAGTTAATAACTGTCAGATGTCTATAAAAGTGACAGAAATACTTAGAAATACTTTTGAGGGATTTTTAATTTTGTTTTATTCAGGCAACTAGAGGCACAGAAAATCCCAAGTTACCTTAATTTCTTCTTAGAGTTATCATGAGGATTTTCTCATAAGAGAATAATGAATGCATTAGTTATTATAAAAAATTTTAAATTCCCAACACAAAAAAGGGCTCAGAAAATTTTTAATATTATTAATGTAAACAAAAAACAGTAGAAAACATAATCACTAAAAGATTAATGGTGAATGTCAGTGGATAGCAGTATTTCAGCAATTTTCTTCATTCTTCTTGTATGCTGTTGATCACTTTGCTTTTTTAACTGAAAAATCTTTTATTTAAAACAAACCTACTCTTGGGGCACCTGGGTGGCTCAGCGGGTTAAAGCCTCTGCTTTCGACTCAGGTCCTGGTCTCAGGGTCCTGAGATCGAGAGCCCCGCATTGGGCTCTCCGCTCAGCAGGAAGCCTGCTTCCCCTCTTTCTCTCTCTGCCTGCCTCTCTGCCTACTTGTGATCTCTCTCTCTGTCAAAAAAATAAATAAAATCTTTAAAAAACAAACCTACTCTTAACATAAACCAGCAAAATTTAATGGCAAAGAGAAACTTGGATTATCATATGTGATTCCATGGTATCAGGGAAAAGATTTATGTTTATCATGGTCCTAGATAAAAGTCCTTTTGTGGTCTATTCACAATAGTTCTGGTATTGTGCCCAATGAAACAAGATAACAGGATTTCCAGATAGAGATGTTCACCAGGCAATTGGAAATGTAGTTTATAGCTGTGGAGATAAGTCAGGCAGTACAATCATTACAGAGAAGAGATCCAGTCATCAAAACAGGTGATATATACAAGGGAGACAGATTTGTATCTATCAGAGCTGGGAGGCTGTAGAGCAAAATGCTGAGTTTTTACTTTCAGGAGCCTTCTTTCACAATGCCCTAGCCACAGGTCAAAAGCTAAAGAAAAAGATAAAGAATCTATATATGATAGAAAGATTAAGATGTTTTTCTGAAGGGGTGCCTGGGTGGCTCAATCCATGAAACATCTGACTCTTGATCTCTACTCAGGACTTGACCTCAGGGTTAAATAAATAAAAATTTAAAAATCTTTTTTAGACACCATGTGAAAAGGGATTTTCAATGAGATGTGATTATTGTTGAAGAAAAATCAAGACAAATGAGGACTGACGATCAGTTGAGAATGTAGTTTCAGAAATATGAAAAAGGTAAAAGTGTGTAGGTAGAGCTAAACAGGTAAAGAATAAAGTAGGATACTAAAATATTATTATTTCTGCAGTCAAAGGTAGGATGGCTTTTTTTTAAAAGATTTATCTGTTTGTTTGTTTGTTTATTATAGAGAAAGGGTGTTTAAGCATTCAGGAGAAGGGTAAGGGGTGGGGGAAGAAGACTAAGTGCAGGGCTTGAAGTGGGGCTCCATCTCATCACCATGAGATCATGACCTGAGCCAA
The DNA here is from genome assembly GCA_028646535.1 of Procyon lotor. Lineage (NCBI taxonomy): Eukaryota > Metazoa > Chordata > Mammalia > Carnivora > Procyonidae > Procyon > Procyon lotor. The sequence goes on along the minus strand of JAQQSY010006489.1, from coordinate 2,644 downwards.
GTCAAGAGTTGGATGCTTAACCAACTGAGCCACCCAAACCCCCAAAAGTAGGACAAATTTAATGAAGTAGTTGGATCATCAGAGTCAAGAAAAGTTTTTATCAAGCCATGCTTCTTAAAAACATTCAATCTTCAGAAACTTTTCCAAAACAGAATTATCTGAAACTCCATCACATAGATCTTTTTGACTCACCCATTAAAAAAATTCAGGTACAAAGAGTGAAAAACCATAGGACTAATACATTCTCTAATTCTTAAAAGTTTTTTTTTTGGAATTTTTGGCTTTCATGTAGATATGATAACCCAACATGATACTTTTTTTTGTTTCTTTTGCCTTGGGCCTGGTTTCAGAAATATCAGCCTTATAAATCATTCACTTTCAAGAACCTTAGTCAAGTGTTCTCTTTGCTGTGTAATTTTGGTTTCAATTTCTCTTAATTTTATTATAAGGAGAACTGATCTTATAAAACTACATATTAAAAAAGAAAAACAACCCATGATGTAAGAGGAAAGAATAGTGTAAGAACTATTCTAAAATGTGAAGTCATGCACCATTAAGTTACTTCAAGTACTGATAAGCTGGATGACAAAACTGCATTCTTATAATGTGCTGAACACTAATTTCTCCTTTTGATCATCAAAAAGAACAATATGGTTTCTGCTTTTGCTTCAGCTTTATTAATAAGATCAAACAATACCTGTAAGGGACCACAGAACTGGCTGCAGTCTCAAAAACCTTTACCAAATGCATTACATTTTGAAATGCATTACATTACATTTTGAAAGAAATACAAAGTATTTCATCCTTTATTTAAACTTTTAACATATTACAAACTCTCCAAATGTGAAGGACTGTTGCCTCATCATCAGTCCTTAGCAGTCAAAGATAGTAGAGATGCAGAAAAGTCTTCCTAAAAAGGATTTATAAGGAATATGAAGAAGAAAGAGCTGTATCATCGTGAACACAGATAGAAGACTGGATAAGAAAATGGAGGATGGGGGTATAGAGGGGTACTATCTTAATTCCTCATTTGTTTCCTTTTTTTTTTCTAGTTCAGTCATTGACTAATAGTTTAAGGTACCCCAGGTTGCATTTCATGACTGCCAAAATAAGACACTAATACGTTCAAAGAACCCTGGATACTTGAAGGAAAAACCAGTGACAGTGCTGATTAAATGAAAGATTAAGACTTTGGCCTAGGTCAAATTTGTTATCTTAATTCAAAGATTTAAAAGGTCCTATAAAAAAAATGTTTTTTTTCTGGTTACCTATTTTCATGATTTTTGTTATTTCACTTTCTTTCTGACTTGCCTGATGATAGTAAACAGATGGTATTCTCAGTAATAAATATTTTGGAAGAACATAAGCTTTCAGTTTCTTCATTTGATGAATAGAGATGTTTTTGTGGTTTTATTAAGTTTATCAAATTACAAAGAAAGAAAATGAAACTATTCCTAAAGTGGAAGTCATTTCTTACTGTTGACGTGGTAAGTTTGTGGTCATTGGCTATGGCAGCCTTTATAATAAATAGATGCTCTGAAACCCCATTCAAACAGAGAAGGACCAGAGGAGGAAACTGCAAGGATGGCACACAGTGGAACATTTCTTATGGAAAGTTCTCAGGAAATTTTTGAAAGATTCCATATAGATGAAGAAGTGGGCTTCGCTCTGCCAAAACCACTGGTAAGATGGGGCACTGAGATATGGGCAAAAATGTTTTCTTATCATTGCTTACCTGGATAAGTTTACTTCTACTGAAAAATGTGGTTCAGTAATTTTTACTAAACAAACGGATAAAGCAGTGCCAAAATTAGAGGCATATTTTAATAAATGGTTCATACTTAACTTAAAATTTTTTGCCTAGAAATTTAGTATTAAATGCACTTTTTAGCTACCTTACACAGATAAGGAAAGTGATGAGATAAGGAAACTACAGAAATCTTTTGGTTTAATACAATTGCATTTTTGGAGGGCATTTTGAAAAAGCCAAAGTAATAAATGATCCATGAGTCAAAGGAACCCCCTTTCTTGGCTGATATTCCTTACATTGAATGAAGTATATGTTTCTGCTTTGATTAGGTTTTTGAGATGATATATCAAGCAACTTTGTGTTTTATTAGTACTGCTTGTTGTTACTAAGCATAAGATTCAAGTGAGTCTAAGTTACCTTTTTTTTTTTTACAAGCATTGCCTACAAACAGCAAGACATGTAAATGTTTGCCTTTAAAACTGCATTTTTCTAAGTTGTATTCCAAAGAATGCCATGGAAACAATCTTATTATCTATTTCGATTATCAAATACTTACATAGCATTTTTAAGTAATTTACAAATATTCTTACTTCTTCTTTACAAACATGCTAAAAGGTATCCTAAATTTTCCTGATGAGAAATTTAAGCCATGCAGAATTTAGGTAATTCACACAGCTAGCAATAGCAGAGATGGAATGTGAACCTGACCAGTCTGGATCCAGAGTCCATGATCTTAAAATTATTATGATATGCTGCTTCTCTTAAGAGAAGAAGATATCATAAGGCATTACTTTCCCCCTACCCCACTCGGGTTTAATAAGGTTCATGAGATTCCATATGATTTCTAGGAACCAGTTACATGCTGTGACAATTCTGTATACAAGTATATATCTA
>JAQQSY010006488.1:0-11022 GCA_028646535.1 Procyon lotor | reverse complement strand
CCCAGGGCCGTGGGACCAGACACAGGGAGGGGAGCTGCGTGTCGCGGGGCCCAGGTTCCTACTTGCCTGAGCACCAGTCCTGGAGCCGGTGGCCGGTCACGGAGCAGCACTGAACCACATAGCTTCAAAATCGGTCAAGATAGCAGACGCGATGTTGTGTGTTGTTTACCACAATAAAGGGAGAGCGGGGAGGACAAAAATTCAAGGGGGGGGGTGTTGAGAGAGATCTGGGGGGGCCGGGGGAGGGGCAGGGAGAGAGCTAGGGGCCAGGGGCAGGGGGAGGGTGGGGTCGAGGGAAAGAGAGCTGGGGGGCAGGGGCGGGGGGGAGGGGCTCCGTGTGTAACGGGCCAGAGTCCAGTCTGGAAAGATGACCACGTTCTGGGGATGGACGGAAGGGACGGACAGGGGGATGGCGCACAACAGTGTGAAGGGCCTTGACCCCCCCGCGATGCACTTAAAACTAGTTAAAGTGGTACAATTTATACATAAGCAACAAGACTTGTTTTACTTACAACTTAAAAGCAGCCCTGGCCGATGCCTGGACCATGGGCCCCCAGCGCCGGCTGCCGTGCGCACAGGACATGCTGACCACTCAGGACGACTTACACTCCCCTCGTTCCAGAAAAAGCTTTCCTTTCCGTCTTCCTGAGTTACTAAGGATCTGACAAGAGACCCAGAGCAAAACCACGGGGCAGCCCCCACGACCTGGGGGCCCTCACTCCGCAGTCCAGCCTGGCCCAAGTCGGTCCGTGGGGCTTGGAGAGGCGTGGGGAGACCGGGGACCCTGCTCCTTCTCCAAGAAGGGCCCCAAGGCCGCGTCTCATCTCTCCAGAGCCAGCCGCCTGCTTCCTGGGGTCCTGGGCCCGGGAGTGGGGGGTCCGCGAGGTCAGGCCTGGTGTGCACCCCAGGGACAGCACCAGCTCTGGCTCCCCCGGCCGCTGCTGCAGGGACCAGCCTCCTCTCCCGGGTTACCTCCCCCGCTCACTTCACGAGCGCCCTTTCCTTCTGGGGGATGGAGGAGGGGCCAGAGGGCCCCAGTGGCCCCAGTTTGGGCTATGGTTCGGGACCCAGCGCACGGCCAGGCCCAGCCCCGAGGACTCCTCTGTGACCGCCACGCCTTTCCTGGCCCCTTCACGTGACAGGGACTGGCCGACTAAACTAGGTCACAACAATTAACACAAATTCTGCCTCCCGTCGCGAAACTTATATAACCATAGACCCTGTGTCTCAGGAAACTCTTCCTCCGCCCAGGGCCCCATTTCCTGCCCTCGACCCCGGCTTCGGTCCTGAGAACAAAGGTCCTTCTAGACGTCCCAGCTGGTACGGGCCCTCTGGCCCTGCCGTCCAGCACTCGTCTGAGCAGTGCCCACCGGCCGGGTGTCTGGACGTCCACCCTCCCGGGCAAGCACAGGGCGGAGCCAAATGGCCTGTCTGGGCAAGCCCCCCTCCTCGCCGCCAGGCATGAGAGGGTTTCTGTGACCCCCCCCGCGCTCCCCACTAGGTTGATAGCATTCCCAGGGTCATGTCCATCCCGGGCCCTCAGAGCGGGACCCTCCCTGGAGACGGGGTCTTTGCGGACGTGACCAGTTAAGGACAGAGACGAGGCCGTCGCGGACTTAGGGTGGGCCCGGCCCCGTGGCCGGTGTCCCATCAGAAGAGGGACATTTGAACAGACACACAGAGGGAGGACACCCGTGTGACCTACAAGGCAGAGACAGCAGGGCTGGGGCTACAAGCCAAGGGTGGCCCAGGACCGGGCACCAGCAGGGCTGGGAGAGGCCACGACTCCGCCCTCGAGCCTCAGGAGGGAACCAGCGCCCCCCCCTTGACTTCGGGCTCTGGAGTCCAGAACCGTGGCTGGCAAGCCACCAGGTGTATGGTCGGCGGCTGCCAGGGCCACACCCGCCAGGTACCCTCCCTGCCCGCCTGCCTTCCTCGCATGAGCATCACTGCCCTCCGAGAGCAGACGGGCCCCAAGGGAACCCCTCCGAGCAGCGTTCACAAAATGGGCAGACACAGCAGGAGGGGGAGATCGCAGGAAAGACAGAGCAGCTGCCGGGTCACTGTGGGCAACAGCAAGCCAGGGACGGCCCGGCCCTCCTGCCAGCACCTTGGCGCCCAGACCATCACCCTCCCGGCGGCCAGAAAGGGGGATGTGCCCCATGCCTGTCTCTTCAAAGCTCGTCCCCCATTTTACATGGAGGGAAACTGAGGCCCGGGGAGGCCACCGTGTTTACCTAGGGTCCCACAGTGCACAGTGAGGAACAGGGTTCAGAAGCCCCACAATGACACGCCCAGACTCTGCAGAAAGTGGCTGCTTGGTGGGGCGCAGCCCGGACATCGCGGGCACGGTCACGGCCACGGCCCCCGCTGCCCCCAAAATCCTGTCCTCTTCCTGCCGGTGCAGCCCCAGGGAGACCGAGCCTCCCGTCCACACTGGGGGGCGGGGGGCATGACACACACCCCCGTGCTGGGTCCCCGGCTTCCTGACCGTGCCCACTTAGGACCGCGCACGGAAGCGCGGGAAACCCGAGGCTCTGGGGAACCACCAGCCTCCCACGGTTCCAGGGGACACTACTTCTGAGAACCCACTTCTGAGAAACGAGAATCAACTTCTGAGAAATGGGTTCGTCTGCCACATGCCGTCAGGGATGTTTTTTACCCCAAACCTGCTCTGTCCGACTTCTTCCAGATAAGGAGACAGCGGATTTGGAAGGAAATCCTAAAGCCATTAAACGGCGGCCCCCGGGTGGGCTGGTGATGGGGGGAGCCGTCCTCAGACTCCGGCCACCCCGCCTCTCTCCCCAGGGGCACGAGTGTGAGTGGACAGTCCATGCCACCATGCAGACCCACGGACAGCCCGCCGCACACGCCCCGGGGGCGGCCCCAGCCCCCGCCCGCTGCAAAGCCGGGGTGCTAAGTCGGTGAGGAGGGCAGGGGCGGGGGGGGGGAGGGCAGGGTCTGTGTCCTCAGTCCCTCCCGCAGGGAATGACAAGTGCGGGGGCTGGCGAACCCCCAGGTGCGGTTCCTCCCAGACCCTGTCACGGGGCACCACACCACCGCGCCGCCTGCAGGGACCCCAGGGACCTCTGGGGAGGCCAGGTCCCAGCACGGAGACGATGCTCACTCAGCGAACAGCACGCTGCCCCTTGAAGCCTCCACTGGTTCGGGCTGTTCCTGCTCCCGGTGTCCCTCGGCGACCCCCTGGAGGCACCGCCCGTGCCCCACGCCCATCCCGGGAGCAGGTTTCCCGAGGAGCCAGCGGGCAATTTGCATAATATTCTTTGCAAGTTAATATCAGCCTCTGATAATGATCTCGGCATAGCGTGGAGCGCTGAGGCGGCTGTTACAACACTAAGTAATCATATTTTAAATTATGTTTCCCTTTATAGAAAGGTGTTGCAAAAACACACAGACATGAAATCTGTCTGTAGCAGCCCCACTGCCAACCACCTGACCAGCTTCCCGGCGACGGCTGGGACTGCAGCACTGGGGTCCGGGAAAGCCCGCCCCGCCGGCCGCGTACCACCCGGGACCCCAGCCTCATTCGGGCCGGGGGAGCCTGCCCAGCTGGGGCACACAGAGAACTCCACGGGGGGTCCCACCACCCACTCTTGCGGGGGGGGGGCGGTTCCCGACTGCCCTGACGGGAAGCAAGAGGGGCTCCCCCTTCCCACAGTCCCCAGCCCCAGCCTCCCGCCGGAGACCCCAGTGCCCAGGAGGCCAGACTTCCGTGGGATGCACAACCCTGAGAACTCAAAACCCTAGGCTTCGGTGCCCACGGCCCTTCCACGTCCCACCAGGGGCCTGGCCGGCGGCGCCCCGTCCCCCGAACCCGGTATCTGGGTTCTACACCAGCACCCTGCCTGGGAGAGTCCCGGGCCAGGTGAGCTCAGCCTCTACGACTCTCACACGCCCACATCCCAGCCCCAGCTTGGGGAGGCGGTCCCATCCCAGGGACCTGCCCCCCAGAGAGTGGATGGCTCGAGGGGCAGAAGAGACCCGGGCCCTGCGGCAGCAGCCACGGGGAGCTGGGGGGCCGGGGTCCCCGGGTCCCCGCCCTGCTCGGAGGGGGAGCCCTGCTGGGGAGGCCGCGTACGCCCTGCTCCCCTCTCCTTCCGCTTAGGACCCAGGGCCACCACTCAACCTTTATTTTCTTAAAAGCTTTTTTTTTTCTTTTTTATTAAAAAAATCCAATTATAGCACAAATCTCTCAGCAGGGGTCAGTGTGGAACAAGCCCAGCTGAAGTTAATGGACATGACACAGGCAAGATTAATGCCTAAAGGGCTTCAAAAGTTGTCTGATGCAGACTTCATTAACATTTTAATTGTAATGTATCTTTTTAATCTTGCCTCTCTAATGGCTTTATATCCAAAAAAGGGGAAGAAAAAACTGCTGACACACAACAAAAAGTATCAGTGTACACAATTTAACAAAGGCCCTCAGCAGCGCAATGGAAACTAAATTAAATGAGCAAAACTATGTTAACATTGTGATTTTTTAACGGCACAGAAGTCAGGAATGCTGGTACTTCTCCCATCCTGGCTGGAGGGCAGGGACGGGCAAAGAAAGGGGGCAGCAGGGGCAGAAGCGGGGGCCGGGCGGAGAGCCCCAGGAGGGCCTGCAGGCCAGACAGACCCACCGCAACGTCCTCCCAGCCCAGGCCCACAGGCTCGGGCCACCCCGCAGTCCAGACTTCCATCAGCGTCCAGGAGATGGACAGACAGACGTCCAGAGCACACGCCGCAGAGTGCACGGCCCCGGGGCAGGGAGGGCCATCTAGGGCATCACCACAATACCAGCGTTCTGTGGGGCGTCCCTCCCCCAACACCCGCAGCGGGGACCCCGGCAGTTCTCGGTGGGGCAGCCACAGATTGCTAGCTCCAACTCCCAAGGACTGTTTCCAGAAGTACACCTGGTCCTGACTGTGGAGGGCTCAGATTTTTATTTTCAATCAACAAACACTCACAGAGCGCCGCAGCTCTACCTGATGGTGTACCCCCAAATCCACATCTTCTCTCAGCAACACCCGCACCCCACCCCCCACCCCCCAGGCAAGGCTGCCCTGGGGGACCTGGGGGCCAGCCCGCAGGGGGGCCGGGGACACAGCTCTGCAGCAGCTCTCTGCTCAAACCCAGTGACTATATATGGGCACTTTCAGGCCCCTGCGGTCCCCGCCCCCGACCTGCCTGCTTCCCGGGCGCACAGGCAGGCGCTGGGCGGGGCCCATCCATGGCTATGTGCCCTCCTGGATGCCAGGGCCCCGGGCCCAGGGGGAGGGGGAAGATTCCTTCGGAGACCGGGAGCCAGCCTCTCCTCCCCCTGGGACCAGAGAACAACGCCTCGGAGGAAAGTATGCCTGCGTCCTCCCCGGAGCCAAGGAGAAGCAGCCTCCCCTTAAAGGGACATGTGCTCCTCACTGGCTCCCGCCCTCTTCCAGGGAGGGGGCACCCCGACAGGGCCTCCGGGCTGGGCCCAACCTGCACACAGGCCCAAGACCGGCCACTCACCTTCAGCCGGTGAGCAAACAAGGAAGCTACACCCTCAGAGAAACACACACAGGCCAGGGTGGGGCCGAGAGAGGGTGCATTCAGCATCCAAGGTCACAGAGCTCCAGGCGGGATGTGACCTCCGAGAGCCCCTGCCGCTCCAGGTCCGGCCAGGCTGCCTCATTCCCTGCATGCAGGGCCAGCCGGCTGCGCTGGGGGGCAGGGGGGGCGCGGGAGGGGCCCAGAGAGCCCAGGGTCGCGGTCAGAGCCCCCTCCACTCCTCCTCCCGCTCAGAGGTGCTCCCGCTGCCCTTGTCTTCAAGGACACTGCCCCACTCTGAAGATGCTAACCACCAAGGCGGCCACCAGGGAGCCCCACTCCAAAGTTCACGCCCCAAACGTCAGCGATCGCCTCCAAACCCTGCTGTGCCCACCCCCAGCCCGCCAGACCCTCAGCCTCAGGGCCCCACTTCCCAACCTGCACTCGCAAGCACAAAGGCCAGAGGCCACGGTGGAGGAAGGCCAGCTCGCGGCACGCAGCAGGCAGGAGACACAAGGAGGGAGCTCCGGCCAGCAGGGCACCGGAGTTTACAAAGAGCCGGAGAGCCAGGCCCGGTGAGAGCAAGCGTTCGTTCAGAGAAAGAGAGATTGCCAGGATCCCTGCCCTGCCGTGGGCACGGCGGCGCCCAGTGCCCTCCCTGGCCTGCACGCGGGACCCTGGAGCCCGGGTCCGCGTGGGCAGACATCACCCTTCAGGCACACCGCCACGGCCCGGGCCACACACACCCCTGAACTAGGTGCCGACCCCAACAGACAACGGCTGTAGCAAAGCACCAGAGGGGCTGACTGTTCATCTCGGGGAGGACTGGGGGGCTGGGAGGGGAGCAGGCCAGACGAGGGTGCAGCACGGGGCTGGGCGAGGGGCTCCGGAGGGCCCGGAACACCGAGCTCTGCAGACCCTGCAGGCTGGGGCCCTCAACCGGCCCGAGGCACTGCCAGCCCCAGGCAGACCCCAGCCCCGACCGAACCTCACTGGCTCCCAAAGTGGGTCCCCGGAGCGCCCACCAGGAGCTCAGACTAGCCGCACGTGCTCCTGCCCTGGGACCCTCCCCCCCAACAGAAGCAGCACATCACAGGACCGAGCTCCCCTCCAAGAGCCCAGGCCTGGAAGGCCAGTCTCAGGCAGGAGCCAGGCAGACACTACCTCGAATGGCAAGGCAGCTCGCCACATCCCCAGAACCCAGCCCCGGCCAGGCCTCCCAAGTACAACCGCTGCACGGGGGTCAACGTGCGGAGCGCTCCGGGGTGGGGGGCCGTGGACCGGGGCGGCCTGGGGAGGTGTGGCTCTCCCCCCAAGTCTTCCCTCCCCACCCCTGCCCCTCTTCTCCTCCAGAGCCTCCCCTGACCACCTCCAGTGTGCCCAGACAATGGCCGCGGGGTTCTCGGCACTGTCACTTAAGTCTCCCGAGGATGCCGGAGATGCGTCCTGTCTCGAGTGTCACAGGTAAGGAAGCGGCCTGGCGCGCAAGAGCCCGGCACAGGGTCAGGCAGCAGCCGCCGCACCTCCCGAAGCCACCCTGTGCCTCCTTCTCCCCCGCGGCCCCCTGGGCTGGGCTGCAGCAGACCCTGACCACAGCCGCCCCCCCACCCACGCCTGAGGGACCACACACACCCCTATGGCCCTCCCCTCCGGACAACAGAAGGCAGGCGGAGCCCAGGCCTGGGAGGCGCCCATGCAAGGGGCCCACGCTAGGGGTGGGGGCCCGGCTGCTCTGGCACCCAGGGGGTGAGGCCTCCGGGCACGGCGGCTTCCGCCTCTGTTGCCGGCCAGTGCTGGGGCCTGGACTGGAGGCCGGGGGATGACCGTCCCGACCCACCCCCAGCTCTGCATTCCGGGAAGCACAGGCCTCAGAGGCAGGGGCGTGGGGCGGGGCCTTGGGAAAGTTCTGGAAAGGGTCAACGCCAGTTTTCATCTCCTGTCCCTCAGTGGGTACCGGGCCCACCTTAGCCCAGGACGCAAGGCAGGCAGGCGGGACCCCGAGGCCAAGGTTCACCAGGAACCCCAGCTGCGGATGCCCGCCCAGCGCTTGCAACACCCCTGCCCATGAATAAGGCCCGCGATTCAGCTGGAAACCAGGGAAAGAAGCCGGAGACAGCCTCGTGCAGCCCAGGGGCGTCGGAGCAGGGGCGCTGCTGCAGGGTTGCAGGAGGGCGGGCGGGCAGAGCCGGCTCGGGGTCGGCACCGCCTCTGCCCGGCTGTGACCACAAGTGCAGACCGCTGGGCCAGGTGACAAGTGATACTGGGTACTTGCGCGCTCCTTCCAGCAGGCTCACGGGAAGAGCAGGGGCCCGCCACCCTGGGGCTCCTCCTCCTGTGTCCTTGGCGCCAGCTCCAGCCAGGGTGCCACCCACCAGTGGAATGACCCTACCGAAATCCCAAAGGACCTCCTGGGAGGGACAGGCGCCACAGGGGGGCCGTGGGGAGAAGGCACAAGGTGGCTCTTGGGGAGGTGGGAGGGCGGCCTGGCCCTCCACCTGGCTCTGCGCGCCAAGCTGGTTCCTCACCTGTGACACGGAGCAGTGACAGAGGGGACTCAAGTGACAGTACGGAGAACCCTTGCTGCTGGCCTCTGGAGGGGGAGGGGCCGGCGGTCAGGGGCTCTGGAGAAGAGCAGGGGGAGGAAGGGGCAGGGGTGGGGAGATGAACCACACCCCACCAGACCAGTCTAGACCAGACCAGTCGGGAGGGTGGGCCTGCAGGCAGCGGAAGCAGGAGGGCCGTGGGCTCTGTCCCTTCTGCCTGGAGAGGGGCACAGTGAGCTCTTGCAGGCTGCTGAGGCCCGGCAGCTTTAGGGACGGTGAGCACACCGAGGGCAGGAAGGACCCCTGCCTCCAGCCTCCAGTGCCCACCCCCCAGCCCTCAGCACACAGGCCGGGCTCAGCTGGAACCAGCCCACCAGGGGACACACAGCTCAGGGAATCCCAAGAATTACCAGGAGAAAGGAGGAGCCCAACTGCCCATAGGGTCACAACATCCCGGATTTGGAGGCCCCCAGGAGAGGGAGGAGGAGGAGGAGGACCCTGCGGGGAATGGCCTATAAGGCCAGCCCCGGAACCCCTACCACCTGCAAACCCACAGGTTTAATTAAAGGGCGTCAGGAGAGAGCGGCAATCACCAGCCCCAGGACCAAACTTCGGAGAAGCCCGGAAGAGGGGACCCGGAGGTGACCTCTGACCTCATGACCCTCCCCCCCACACCCCAACCCGGCAGACTCGGGGAGAGCCTGGGTCGTCGGCCGGGGTCATGGGCGTGGGCAGCGGGCTCAGAGGTCACCTCTGAGGACCTCGGGTAAGGGGCTTAAGCCACAAGACCTCAGCTCCGCAGGGTCAGAGCAGCGGATGACAGGTGCGAGTCCCCTCCCTGGCCGCCCCCAGGTCCTCCCCAGGCCGGGGTCCGCACGAGCGAGGGACGCGGGGGTGGGGTGGGGGGGCGCCCAGGCAAGGGGCCCCCCGGGACGGGGGGAGAGGCGCCGTCGGCGGATGCGCAGCCGCGCGGCCGGCCTCGGACCCCGGCCCGGGCCTCCGAGCTCCGGGAGGGCCGGGGCGGGTCGGCGCGCTCGGGCGGAGGCCGGGCGGTCCCGAGCGGGGGCCCCGCGGCCGGGGGGCGGGGGGCGGGGGGGGCGGGAGGCGCCCGGGGTCCCGGGCGCGGGCGGGTCGGCGCCTCCCCGGGCCGGGCCCCGCCGCCTCCCCGGCCGGCCGGGCGGGCGCGCCGCGCGAACTTGGGCTGCGGGCGGCCGGCGAGCACTGCGGCAGGAGGCGGCCGGGCGCGCCGCGGAGTTTGCGGGAAGTGCGGCGGCGGCGGAGACCCGGCCGGCCGCGCCAAGTTGGGCGTACCTGCGGGCGCCCGGCCCGGTCCGGCCTGCGGCGGCAGGAAGTGTCGCGTCCCCGCGCTCCGGCTCACATGGACTTTCTCCGGCCTCGCCCAGCACCGGCCGCACCGCGGCGGGCGGGGCGCGGGGAGGCGCCGCGGGCCGTTTAAAGGGACAGCGCGCCGGCCGCGCGCGCGCACTCGCCGCCCCGGGGCGCGCCGCCCGCCGCCAGGTGGGAGCCGGGAGGGGCGGGGGGAGGCGCCCGAGGGGGGAGGGGCGGGGCGGGGGTCGTCGGGCCCTCCGCGCGGCCTCCCCCGCCCCCCGAGCGCCCCGCCCCGCGCCGGACCCCCGCCGACCCCGGCCCTCCCCGCCCTCCCCGCCCTCCGGCCCCCGCACGGACCCGCGCCGGACCCCCGCCCTCCCCGCCCTCCCCGCGGCGGCCGAGCCTGCACCGGGCGGTCTCCGCGAGGCGGCGTCAGGTGGGACTGCCGGCGGGAGGGCGTGCGAGGAGAGCGGGATGCAGGGGCGCCGTTGGGCGAACCCGACGCGGGGCACCGGGACCTCCCGCTCGGGCCGGCCGGGAAGTTGGCCGGGGCCGCCTTCAGGCCTGGCGTGATCCGGGCAAACTGGCCATTACCGTGATTCATTCCCAACCTTCTGCCCCTCCCCTCCCACCGCTTGGGCTCCAGGCTGGTCCGAGGCCACGCTCCTGTGCACAGAGGCACCCCTTTAGGTAAAAGAGACCACACACAAGGAGGAACCCACACACACCCCTTCCCAGTCGTCCCCATCCTAATCTGGGGTCTGTGGTCAGGGCGGGCCGCGGTGGTCCTCCCGGGCCAGAGGCAGCGTGCCTGCCTCCCTCCCACAAAGGTCCTCATGGTGTACCAGAAGAGGGGTCTTGAGCATGGGGTCACCGGGAGGAGGGGGTGGACGTGAAGAGCAAGACGTCCACTCACCCTCCCTGAGAATCTGGACCCCTTGGGGCTCAGTGGCCAGGGCTAGAGCCCTGCCGGTTAGCCAGGGTCATTCATAGGACAACGGTCGGAAGCTGGTCCAAGTGCTTCTGTCCCGGGGCCCAAGCTAGGTCCCTCACCTGATCACAGACGGCCCCCCAGCCCCCACTTGTGGGCCTGCCCAGAAAGCACCCTTCCACCAGCTCACTGCTGTCTTGCCCTCTGGGAGGAGCGTGTGACACCCCAGGTCCCCACTCACACCCACACAGGGCTCCAGTTCCCTCACCCCAGGCCGGTCCAGCCTACTGCCGCTTCCGAGCTTGTCCAGGGAGCCTCTCTCTGCCCACTAGAGACACAGCCAGGTGGTTTGACTTGTGGCCACATTGTTCAAGAGGTGCAAGGTGAGGGAGACCAAGGGAAGCCTCCAGCACCCACCCAGGGGCTGCCTGCAGAAGGCTCCGGGGCAGGTGGGGGCCGAGAGCTGGGTGCCTCCAGGTCAGCCCCGCAGCGTCGGGATTCCCGCTGGCTCCAGAGTGCCCTGGACCGCCTCGGAAGTGCAAACACAAATCCAGCCACGCACCCCTGCACCCCCCACCCCGCCCTGGAAATTGGGGCTTCTATAGAGGACATCGTGAGTAGGGATAGGCCAATCTCTGGGCACTTCCAGCCCAGGGGGAGGCCAACAGAAGCCATCCACTAGGCCCCGCC
>JAQQSY010006487.1:0-11024 GCA_028646535.1 Procyon lotor | reverse complement strand
GTGTCCATGGAAGGTCTTTATTTTGAATGAACCCTTTGAAATGTAAGACTTTTTTTTTTTCCCTGAAGAGCATGTTTCATCAGATTTGCAAAGGCCTATGCCAAAATATCTAAGATTTACTACTATAGTCACCTCTTCTACCACGTGTTCTGAATCAACTACCAGCTCTTTTTTTTTTTTAAAGATTTTATTTACTTGACAGAGAGAAACATAGTGAGAGAGCAGCGAGAGAGGGAACACAAGCGGAGGGAATGGTAACGGGAGAAGCAGGCTTCCCGCAGAGCAGGGAGCCAGATGCGAGGCTCGATCCCAGGACTCTGGGTTCATGACCTGAGCTGAAGGCAGGCGCTTAACGACTGAGCCACCCAGGTGCCCCAACTACCAGCTCTTAAAAATAATTTTAAATTATTCTTGTTACAAGAAAAATAGCTAAAATATTGTTAAATCCTGCTGCAAATCTAGCAGACTCTCTGTTTATGATAATTTGTCCCATTTTCTCAGCTAAAAGGCAAAAAGTGGGTCTAAGTTACATGTGAGCTAGAACTTGGAGCAGATTTAATTCACTGTCATTGACAAGAGTACAGATGAAGAGAGACCAAGAGTAGAATACACAGATGGCTAAATCTAGAATTATAGAATAGTTTAAAAACTAAGAAATGAATATGAAAGCTTATCCATTTATAATTTTAAGTGTAAATAAAAAAGGTGTTTAAAACCACAAAATTTGGTGGATAAGCATTAATTCTAGAATATATAGATATGGTTGTGAAACTGGAGGACTCAATTATCAAAAATGATTATACTGTAAGGGACAGGAAAATAAAGGGAGTGAGAAAATGAGAAGAAAATTCCTACAGAAAGTCCTCAGTTACAAAAGACTTTTTTTGGGGAGGAAGGGATTTAACTATACTTTTATTGAAGTATAATTGACATACAATATCCTATTAATTTCATGTGTACATCATAGTGACTCAATATTTTAATACATTATGAAATAATCTCCATGATAAGTCTAGTTATTGTCTGTCACTAACAAAGTTATTACGTTCTTGACTGTATTTCTTATGGCTATTTATCCAAAGAAAACACTAATTTGAAGAGATATATACACCTTTATGTTCATTGCAGCATTATTTAAAATAGCCAAGCTATGGAAGCAACCTAAGTGTCCATTGATAGATGAATGGATAAAGAAGATGAAATGTTGCCATTTGTGACTACATGAGTGGACCTAGAGCTTACTATGCTAAGTGAAATAAGACAGAGAAAGATTTGTTTAGATCAACAACTAAGAAAGAACAAACAAAGAAACAAAACAAAACAAACAAAGAAACAAAACAAAACAGAAACACATTCATAGATACAAGAAACTGTTGGTTACCAGAGGGGGCAGGTCTTGGTGGGAAAGGGTGAAATAGGTGAAGATTGAGAGGTACAAATTTACAGTTATAAAATAAATAAATCATGCAGAAGACTTTGTTAAATTTTGTTCTTATAGCTTAATATATGACTTTGTCAATAGCATTTTAATGGCAGGTGAAAAAACTACTTTTTAAAAATAGTTAGAACACGATATAATATAGGATATATAACAGAGTTGAAACTGAAAGGCAAGGTGGGCAGAGAAATATAAATATACCTGGAGAAGAGGACCCTAATGAGAATTGGCAGAGAACTCTGGCCAGCACAGGAAAAGTTATTTTTTAAAAACTGAGAGCAGAAGAGAATATTGTGAATTCTCAGGGTAAAAAATACATTCGCTTCTCTTGGCAGGATTAGAAGGATTATTTGATGCAAAGCCACAAGTTGAGAGCTAGCTAAGGAGCCTGTGATGACTTCATGGCCCATAAATTCTCAGAAGGCAGCAACTACAGTGGACAAGCACCAGGTCAGCAGGCGGGAGTCAATAGAAAGATAGCTGCTCTTCTCGGAGTAATGGAGAGGATTTTCAGCCCATTTCTAAGATCCATGGCCTGCTGTGTCGGCCGGAAAAGAAGCAGGAATATGTGCTGATGAAAAATTGTCCAGTACCTGACTTAAAGAAGCCCGGAGTCAGGTTAGTTACTGGAATACTGAACAGAGGGGATTGTCAAATCTAACTCAAAGGCACCACACACCTCAGTTCCAGAGATTAGTAAAAGAAGACAGCATTGCAAATACTATGATGATCCCCAGACGGCTGTATCTCTCCACAAAGGCACAGTTAGTGTCTGCTTTGGATGAAAAAGGGTGTTTTACAGCTTATTAAGTTTCTTTTTTTTCCAGTTGTATTGAGAAATAATTGACCTACATCACTATACAAGTTTAAGGCATACGGCATGATGATCTGATATACATATATTGTGAAATGAGTACAATAGTTTCAGGCTAGCATCCATCATCTCTTATAGATACAATAGAAGAAAAGAGAGAAGAAAAAAAAACTCTCCTTGTGATGAAAACTCTCAGGATTTACTCTCTTAACAACTTTCCTACATATCATACAGCAGTGTTAGAGTCGTCATATTGTATATTATATCCCTACTATGTATTTATCTTATAACTGGAAGTTTGCACCTTTTGACCACCTTCCTCCAACTCCCCCTCCATCTGCACCAATTTATTTTATTTTTTAATAAAAATTTGTAGTACCTTGATATCCTATATTTCAGATATGACAATGTTCACAGGGAGAGAAACTGCCATGCAGCAACATTTCAAAGCTTGATTTTTCTGAAGAAGCTCATAGAGGCTAGTTTAATGTCTTTCTTAAGAGAGATGCCCTTCTACAGTGTATAATTTAAATATTCACTCAATTGGAAATTGAAATTTAGCGCAATTCTGGTATCATATTATTTTGCTCTATAATCTTGTGAAAAGCTAAGATTTAAGCTTCTGTACTGAGGACAAAAAACAAAACAAAACACATCAAAAAAACCAAGTATAGTTTGAAGCAATGCAAGATGAGAAGGAACATCCCTGACTCTATTCCAGGCATGGTACTGCTATGCATAAGAACAACTTAATCTGAAAGCTTATCCAGGTATAAACTTAATCACAAATGAAAAATGTGATGTATAATGGAAACCACAGAACTTGATGGAAGAGCATCCGTTGTAGAACATTCAGATGATTGTGTAACTGAACTCAGCAGATATAAGATGGACAAAGAGGGCTAGAGAAAAAAATTCCGAAATTACAGCGCAAAAAGATTCTTTAACTTTCTGCCACACATCTAAACAGCAGTTGAAGTTTCCTAAAAGTTTTCATCCTAGAGAAATCATTCTGGTATTCTAATTTTTAAATAAAGAACTATAGCAGATTTAGATATTGGGCTTCACAATTTCAGTACTGTGACATTTTGGCCAAGATTATTCTGTGTTGTAGATTCTTCATGTATTGTAGGACGTTTAGCAGCATTCCTGACTACTATCCACTAGATGGTCGCACACCTTCTCCAGCAGTTGTTAGAAACTTTCTCTGTAGAACAAAAAATGCCCTTACATGAGAAGCACTGCTTTAGGCAACAGACATTTGACGATGTCTACAGGCTTTTTTTTCTTTTTAAGATTTTATTTATTTATTTTAGAGAGAGAGTATGAGCAGGGGGTGAGGGGCAGAGGGAGAAGAAGAAGCAGACTCCTTGCCGGGCAGGGACCCAACCTGGGGCTTGATCCGAGGACCTTGGGATTATGACCTGAGCCAAAGGCAGATACTTAACTGACTGAGCGACCCAGGCGCCTCTACAGACTTTTTGTTTTTGCACTTGGAGTATGGGAGTGTGTCCTACAAGCATCTAGTTAATATAGACCAAGGATGCTGCTAACCATCCTTTAATACACATGCCAGCCCCCTACAAAAAAAGTTATTCAGGTCAGAATGTCAATTGTGCTGAGGTAGAAACACTAGAGTAATCAAATTAAAATCTATTCCGTATATGTTAATAAAAATTAAAAAAAAAAGAATGAGTCTCTGTGAGCAGACCCCCCCTTTTTTTTTTAATATAAAGCAAATAAGCATAATTTGAGGTATAGAGGACTGAAATGCTAAGGTATCAAAATTGGATCCTAAAATTATCATCAAAACAAAACAAAACCCTGAGAACATCAAACATAAAAAACAAATATTAGAAGATCAAAGTATCTGAGATAACGATGAGTTTTTCTCAAGTCCCATCTTAATTAAACAAGACACACAAAATTTTCCAATATGATGCATAAGATCTGGTTAGATTTCTCAACAAGTATAAAGTAAACAAAGTGTGATCAATATTAGTTCTCATCATTTTAGCGAACTGCTTTGGGAAATATAGAGGGAGAAATGTGAAAATGCAAATTATTTTTAAAAGCTTGGAATGAGGAAAACCTGCAGCTTCCTCCTCATCAGTTTCGATGGCTCTGGAAGATGTCTCAGATACACTGTTCATTGTTATCAAAGGACATTACAGAGGATAAGTTTCCAGAAATGAAAATTCTACTGAAAGGCAAATGATTATTTTCCTTCCCACATAGAATGCCCTGTGAAACCCGTGGTTCTTGCACAAGTTACTTTAAAATTCCAGCTGTTCTATTGACTGTTACCAAATATCACAGATTTCTCTAATGCAGTCTAGGTGCTTCCTTCCTGTCTCGTGTGTTCTGCTGTGGAAACACATGCCACAGTAACTGTTCCTTCATTCTTAGCCAGGCTCACGACTGGCAAAAAGCGTCTCTTAAAATAAACATTTTAGAGTACTAAGCCCTTGCATCCTATAATTTTAAGTCATCAAGAAATTTCCTACCTATGTGATAGCCATAAAAAGCATTTTGGCCAAACAGCCAGACTTGGGCTACAAGAATGCAAGAATTCTAAACATTTGGCAAAAACATTTCCTACTACTATCGTGCAAACCAGTAGCATAAAGTGCTAAAGAAGGTGTGAATCAAAAGGAATGCAAGTCCTGATCTTTGATTCAGAAGCTTTGGTCAGTGGCCTGATGAAAGCCACTAATTTTTACACATGACGTTTTAAGATCACTTTTGAAGAAATCAGATGACCTGAGTTTTTAACCCAACTCTGATATTCTGTACCTACTTGTCTCAAGCATGTTAATTACCTTGTCTGAATCTCAGTTCTCAGATCTATAAAACAGTGATATCAAAACATGCCTTGTCTGCTCACAGCTATTGTTAATGAAATCGTTACCATAAATACTCTTTAGAAACTACCAAGTAGAGTGAAATATTTGAAATATATTCACTTTCAAGTTAGGACAAACACAAAAGTACCTTTCTCCCCATTGTTATTCAACACTTTGTTGATGTTTTAAATTAATATATGTAAAAAATTTAGTATATAACATCTAAATACCAAATAGCTTTTGAGTTTTCCTGACGTTTCATCTCAATTAAGCAAGGACCAACAATACTTTTTAAAAAATATTGCATAGAGAGAAGATTAGCTTTGAATTTCCAACAAGTATAAAACAAGTATTAGTATCCACGCTTATTGAAAAAATAGGAGACAAAATGCCATTATTTCTAGGTTACACATTTGTAGGCTTAAAAGTACTAGACACACATAAAATTGTTAAAATATAATCGAAGTCAATACAAAATAACACAGACATACCCAAAAACAACAGCTGACTATTCTAAGAAAAATTGACTAGAAATTATAATGAAAACTGATTATATTAACTATAACAAAATATTTTGTAAAAGAAAGAGATTTTAAAATACTAGGGATAAATTTTTAGGAAGTTTAACCCAGACAATGAATCAGATTAATTAAATGTATAAATAGGCTAACATAATATGTTCCTGGATGTAACATATTTGAAATATCGATTTATACACTCCCTTTTTCTGTTAGAATTTGACAGGTTATTTTTGCATGGAGAAAATATTTCACCTTTTGTCAAGCACCATTTTGGACCCTGGTGCCCTCCAATTGTGGGATGGTTTTGCCTCTATTTTTACCAGAGTGCAAGATTATCCTATATTACCATTTATTCTCATGTGGCATTCAAAGTAGAATTCCTTACATAATACCGAATATTTAGAAAAATCTTATCTTGTGTATCCTTCAGCTTTCATGTATGGAACCCATTTGTCTAAATCAAGTTTTTTTGCAACTCTACCCTTCAAACCAATTCTTTGCTATCTTTACTTTACTCACTGTTTCCACATATATTGTCTTATATCCAAAAATAATATATACTGAGGGATTGGTTTTATAATTCTATGAGAACAGTATACTAATATGCTGGCTTTATTGTAAGTTATAGTCTTAAAGTTAGTCTTACAGAGAAAAATTGCTCACTGACTACAAACATTCTAGCTCTAAATAAATACTGAGTTGGGCAAAGCTAATGTTACTAAAGATTCACTATTGGTCAGAAAATAATGCAAGGTCTCAAAAGATCCCAAAGTCTCAAATTACAATATAGATCCCATATTCTAGGAGTTTAAGGAATGGAAAATTGTTAAATGGAATATGTATGTCCTTCCAAAACCTCAAGGAAACAACTGCATAATTGTAAGCACTCTCTTTTCTTAGTCTCTGAATGCATTTCCTTATAAGGTTTTGTTTATACAAATGGATTCATAACACAAAAGAGCTTAAAATACTGTGAAGGTCAAATAATCCATCTCTTTATTTCAAGTGAGACTTATGTAGTTCTAAATCAAGGGTTAAATATATTTTCTTCTAAGGTTGTCTATGGTATTTTTTTCTAGTCTCTCATCCTTTCTTTGTCCTTTCCGACAATACGTTAATTGATCTCTTTTCAAAAAGCTTATGACTGAATACTATCTTGAAAAGAGGAGTTCAACTGATAGTGTCACAGGTAAGTTCAAGAATAATGTTTTATGATCTGGCAGCCATGATTTTATGTGACTTGAATCTCTAAAGACTTCTTACCCCCTTTCGTTGTTTTTTTTTTTTTAATTTTTTAAATTTATTTTTGCAAGACAGAGCGAGAGAGCATGCACATGCACAAGCAGGGGAAGGGGCAGAGGGAGAAGCAGACTCCCTGCTAAGCAGGGAGCCAGGCACATGGGGTTAGATCTCAGGACCTGGGATCATGAGCTGAGCCCACGGCAGATGCTTAACTGACTGACCCACCCAAGCACTCTCTCTTACCCCTTTCCAAAAGCCACATTTTCTTTTCACACTCAATGTCCACTTATTAAAGCAAATTTTATGGACAGCCCTGTTGGGTGTTGTCGGCTCCTTCTCTTCCCCCTGACTTTGATGTGCTTATTTTACATAATGCAACCTAGTGCCTCTTGTAAGTACATGAAAAGAAAATTTAAAAACAAATGTAAATAAGAATTCCTGCAGAACCAGAGAGATTCTTTATTAAATAAATAAATAAATAAATAAATAAATAAATAAATAAATAAAAACAAAATAAAAGCAAAACCAGCCTACTTTCTTCTGAGTAAAAGTGGGAGGAAATGGATAGAGTTCATGCTAACAGAGGGAGAGGCAATGACCCCTAGTCATGACTGGGCAGGAGGGTAATGTAGAAAACAGGAACTTGTCACTTGGACAAATTAGTTACTAAACTCCAAGACTTCTGTTTTCCATGTGACAGGCTATAAAAGACTCAAACTAGATAATGACCAGGCATTATGGCACATATTTTATAAAGAGCAGGATAATTTTTCAGGGGAGAACCCTTGGCTCAGTAGAGCAGTTTGAAAGTCTGCTTTGATGAAAAACATCAAATGCTTGAAATTTTTGGTTAACCTGAGTAAAACAAAGCCTAAAATATTGAGGGAGGGGTAATGATTTTGTGTTCAAAAAACCACTGTACATTAAAATCCTTTGTATTAAAACTATTTGCCAAGAGTCAAAGAAGGGCAGTGGCAATCAGATCAAGCAGCAGTTTATCTAGTAGGTTGTAGTCTCTGATTAAAGGATCTGTGCCCCAAAAATAACTTGGGGAATAGTATCTTTGACAGAAGCTTAAAATAATTGAAAATTGAGGAGACTTGCTGATTTAGATTTTCTTTTCTAAGAAAGGAGAAATGTAGAAGGTGGAAAACACTCATAATTTGGTTTGGGGATCTAGGAATGTTATGATCATGGTTTGTAATGGACAGCTTTTAAGGTGATCCCCATAATCCTTACCCTCTGGAATTCGCATTCTTGTATACTACTCCTGTTTAATGTCGGTGGGATCTGTGAACTACTCCTAGTCAACAAAACTCGGCAAAGTTGACAGGATGTAAATCTGAATACCACATGTTATAAGATTTCATTTTGGAAGACTCTTACTCTCCTTTTGTCTTTGAAGAAGCTATGTTGTGAGAGATCTATGTAAAGATCTTCATGGCGAGAACATATGGGTGGTCTCTATAAACAGAATGGCCTAACAGCCAACAAAAAGCAGGTGTCGTCAGTCAGATGCCACAAGAAAATGAACTCTGTCCACCAGCTCAGTGAGGGTGGTAGTAGATTCATTTCCAGTAGTGTGTTCAGATAACTGAGTCCTTGTCAACATCTTGATTCCTACCTTGCTTAAGACCCAATTAAGCCATCTACAGAGTCCTGACTCAGCCAAATCATGAGGTAATAGATATGTGTTAAGATGTTAAATTCATGGTAATTTGTTTCTTAATATAGAATACTAATGCACTGTTAAAGGATAGTGGGAAAGTATGAACAATTGTATATCTCAAAATGGGAATTATACACTGAACTGCATTAAGTTTTTTCTTACCATGTAATACTGCAAAACAATCCTATAAGACAAATTATTTTTTCATTTTATAAATGCAAAAATATTTTTTAATTTTTTGCAAAGAGATGCTAATAAACGTATCTACCATACCAAGCATAGGTAAAAAAAAAAAAAAAAAAGCTAAATCATATTTATCCCATCTGTGCCAGGTCCTGGTTCTCTCTCAACATGAACCTTCATAACTGGAAAATCTACCCCTTGTCTTCTGTGCTGGCTGATATTTGATTATCCTCAAGGCTCAGTTCAAGTATCATCTGTGGCAAAAAACCTTTCCTAGATCTCTTAGTCTGGGTTAGGTACATCTCCTATTTATTTTATATTCACTTATTTATTTATTCATTATTTTAACCAATGTCAGTCAAGCATGAATTATCTGCCTTATATCTTTAGTATGATGATAGTGAATAAAACATGCAAGGTTCTTGATTAAATAAAATTTCTATTCTAATGTGAGATATAGGTAATATATAAATAAAATAAGTTAACCTTTAAGAATCATGCACACTATGCAAAAAATTGGAATAAAGATTGATAGGAATTAACTATGTGGCTATTTTATTTTAAGCAGTTAGGGAAGTTCTAAATGAGATGACCTTTAGTTTTGCTCTAAATGACAAAAGGAGTCAGCCTTGTGAATTTCAGAAGAAAGAGAAGTCCACACAGGAGAAGCTGCCTATGCAAAGGCCCTGAGGTGCTGAATAATTTGAGGGATGATCAGACTTGTTGGATCATAAAGGTTAAACAGAAAGGTGCTAGTAAATGATATTGGAGAGTAAGATAGTAACAACATTCTGAAGGACTTTTAAACCAGTACTCACATCCTTGAATACTGTCAAAATGTCACTCGCATTAAGAAGAAAGTGGAGGAGATTGCCAAACTTGACAAGAAGATGCTCAGTAGAGTCACAGAAATGAAGGACAATTTGAGTGGACTAAGGAGTGACAATGAGATGCACACCTATAAGACTATTATGGTTGACAACACTTTTATTAGATACTCTTTAAAAGAAAGGAGAAAGATACAGTAGATAGGAATGTGGATTAACATTATATATGTATACTGAAGGCAATAATTAGTAAAGAGCAAAAAAAAAAAAAAAAAGAAAGATACATTGATGCAGCAGATGGAGGACCTATGGCAGTAGGAAGACCCTGGAGAAGAAGAAAAGGAATGAAAGCCAAGCATGAGAGTGGTGATCTTTGATGAGAAATTAGATTGGGAGAGAGGAAGCTGAGGGGGCAATTTTGGCCTTGCATTAACTTCAATCCTCCTGTTTATCATTTTATTGTTAATTTTGGTTTAATTTTCTCTTATAACCATCAAAAGTTAAACTTTTGATGAGAGTAAAATTTAGATACATTGTCTACTAAATCACAAAGCCTAATACAATGTGTAGCATATAGTAGCTTGATTTTTAATAAATATATAGATCTGGAAACTTGTTCTTTTCACTGGGATAAATGGATTCTGAAGTGTGGGGTGGAATTTTGAACCCTGCTTACTGCTTGTTTGTTTCATTTAATTTCTTTACTTCATTTTTATTGAAGGGAAACAGACTCTGTTGGGAGAAAAAAAATGACTTGCAGAACTATCACAAATAGGGGCATCTGGGTGGCTCAGTGGGTTAAGCCTCTGCCTTCGGCTCAGGTCATGATCTCAGGGTCCTGGGATCCAGCCCCAATTCAGGCTCTCTGCTCAGCAGGGAGCCTGCTTCCCTCTCTCTCTCTGCCTGCCTCTCTGCCTGCCTGTGATCTCTCTGTCAAATAAATAAATAAAATCTTTTTTAAAAAAGAAAAAAAGAACTATCACAAATAAATTATCTGATCTTGAGTCAGAGTTTTATTATTTCTACATGGAGAGCAGTGGAAAAAACAGAACGAAACAAAAACACACCATATTTCTATTATGTTATGTTATATTAAAAATTCTTTAACACTCTCTAGTGTTGCCTTTTCTATGACTTCCCTAAGTTGAACATAATGCTTTCAGATAACTTAAAATATGTCATTTTTTTCTTCATTATACACATAAGAGTATCCTCTATATCACAAGATTGATAAATTGCTAAAGCAGAATTTCTGTTATTGAATTTAATTTTATTCCTATTAGACCCATGATCTAATTTGCATGTGTGTCCTATATCCATTTATTTCTTTGTTTGTAAGTAGTATTAAAAGAGAATCAAATGATGGGTTTTTAAATGTTATAGATAACTTCTTAGTTATTATGATAAATGCATGTATGGCTATGGTCCCATTTAATCAGTTTACTCTAAAGGTCAATATATTGGCAATGTATTTTTTTAAGTTT
>JAQQSY010006486.1:0-11024 GCA_028646535.1 Procyon lotor | reverse complement strand
CGCCTGGGTCTGGGTCGGGAGAGCCGTTCGCCACAGGCGGGAGAGGAGAGCGCGGCTCCGAGACCGCGGCCGGCGACAGAAGAAACGCGACTCTCGGACAGGGCGGCCGTGCGGCGCGGGAGAGAGGCGGGCGTCGAAGGGGACCGTCCGGGCCCGAGCGTGCAGAGCGTCGGCTAAGGTAGGGGGGAGGCCCGGGGTCTGGTTCGGGGCCGCCGAAGCTTCCGGCAAGCGGTCTGGGTTCGCGCCGCCTGGGTGGCTGCGTCCCCCGGAGTCCACCGGCTGATGTTGGGGACCCCCTGGGTGTCGCGCCGGTGGCCTCTCCACAGCAACCTCACCCACTCTTTGCAGAGGAAAAGGGTTGATGAAAACAGGCCTAAGCAAACGATTTGACTCCGAGAGCCTTCCTTTTCCAGAGTCTCCCCCGCCAGACCTCCAGAGCCTGCGATTGAAATGGCCGTCCCCAGTGCTGCTTACCCATAAGCATTAAAAATGAGCCTTCTCTCAAAGGTCTTGCTTAGGGGAATGTAAAATAAACAGGGGTGATAAAAAATTATTTTCTTGTACGTGATCTCTACTTGGGGGCTCATTCTTGTCCTTAACTTTACCAAGACCACCAAAATCTAGGTTCTACTTCCACAGAAAAGTCTGAGGCCTCTTCTCTATAGCTTCCCTCATGTCCACACTAATTCCTCCACACAAACCTTTCCTTTCCTTAGGCGATTAATGCCTTCCCAATTACCAGGGTGTCTGATGGGCCCCACAACTTCTCTCCTTCCTGGACATTCATTCATTCATTTCTTTCTTAAAGATTTTATTTATTTGACAGAGGGAGAACGCAAGTAGGCAGAGAGGCAGGCAGAGAGAGGGAGGAGGAAGCAGGCTCCCTGCTCAGTGGAGGACCCTGCGATCATGGCCTGAGCGGGAAGGCAGAGGCTTAACCCACTGAGTGACCCAGGCAACCCATGGGCCTTCATTTCTTGATACTCCAGAGAGGCTGCTCAGCAGTCAGCCCAAGACTCAGCATGCTAACCAGTGATCTGATGATGCCTTAAATTCCAGATACCTGCCAACAGGAAGATGAGGAGCAGCTTTGGTTTCAAGTATTCAAAATGACCTACCATACTCACCTGTCCTTTCGAAGACAGATAGCTCTGAAAAATCACTTGTTTAGACCCCAGCCTGTTTTGCTCTGCAATTAACCTAAGGAGTATAGTTGCCCTTTTTCCTTCTTAGCGTTGCCTCCTGAGACTCACAAACTTGTCTTGCTGATACAATAGATAATCCAAACGAGAGAGCACTGGACACATAGAAGTGCAAGGAAAACCCTCCTTTGATCAGCAGTGGAACCCAGACCTCCCACATGGAAGGCCAGAATTCTGCTACTGAACCACTGATGCTTAGTTCTCAATTGCTGGAGAGTAGGTCTAATCAGAAAGAGTCTCGGAGCGCCTGGGTGGCTCAGTGGGTTAAACCTCTGCCTTCGGCTCAGGTCATGATCTCAGGGTCCTGGGATCGAGCCCCGCTTGGGGGGGGGGGGGGGGGTCTCTGCTCAGCGGGGAGCCTGCTTCCCCCACCCCCCTGCCTGCCTCTCTGCCTACTTGTGATCTCTCTCTGTCAAATGAATAAATAAATCTTAAAAAAAAAAAAAAGAGCCTAGAAGGACTTTGAAAAAGCAATTCAAAAACAGCTTTTATACACAGCTGTTCTCTTTGGAAAACAAGTAACATATAGAAAATGCAGCAAAGGCTTGCAATGGGGATTTATGTAAAGTAGCACTATAAAGTAATGGCACTCAAATCCAAATATCTGATATGAAGGTGCCTAATTCTGAAGGGGGGAGACTCGGGAATCTCTTAATAGGTAACAGACTTGTAAAAAATATCAGAAAATGGGGCACCTGGCTGGCTTGGTTGGTGGAGCATGTGGCTCAGTCTCAGTGTTGTGAGTTTGAGCCCCATGTTGAATGTAGAGATTATTTAAAATCTTTTTTAAAAAGAAATTAGTTCACACTCTTGTCTGGTCCCAAATCTAGCGTGGACTTATAGAAAGCTAACGCAGTCTCTTTGCCTCCCATTGCTTGGTGCCTCTCAAATCTTTTCCTTCCATTTTTTTTTACCAGTTCTTTACACAGTAAAGGTTCAGGAGGCTGGCTCATTGAGTATGCACTGAGTTACTTAGGAAAATTGGGGTGATAATTGAGTTTCTTCACCTTGAACAACATGACCTAACACATATCTATAGAACACTCCACCCAATAAGAACAGAATAATACAGTTCCTCTCAACTGTACTTAGGACATTGTGCAGGATAGACATCGTACACTAAGCTGTAAAAAAAAAAAAGCCTTAAAAGGACTGAGATCTCATAAACCAATACCATCACATAGTCTAGTTGCAAGTTGACAAGTGGGATGGGTAGTTTGGTCTTCTTTCACTTTGTCATGAATGTTCAGTGACACCTGCAGAGGTGGCCATGGTCACACATAATGTGGACCACTAGCCTGGAAAAGTGAAACAGCTAGAGGGGAGAGACTGATATTCCAGAGAAGTTTCTAGAGAAGTTTCTCTAGTGTTAGGCTCACAAAAGCAGGGAGAAATTGCTCTGTAGAAAGTAAGGAGGTGTCAGAGGATCACTTTCTCTCCTAACTGTGCTGCCTCTCTTTAACACTTCAGCCTCTATGTCACTACATGCCGTTGCACAGAAATGCTGTGGATCACCACCAACCACGATAGACCCATGTCCTTGATTTTTACCTTGCCCTGTCTGACAAAACAACCACAAGTCAGCAGCTATGGCTCAACACAAGCTATCAATCTGTTTTCTACAAAAACTGCTCTGGACATTAGTTTGGGGTTCCTGGGTGACTCAGTCAGTTAAGGGTCTGCCTTTGGCTCAGGTCATGATCCTGGGGTCCTGGGATCGAGTCCCACATCGGGCTCCTTGCTCAGCGGGGACCCTGCTTCTCCCTTTGTTGGCCACTCCCTCGCTTGTGCTCTTTCTCTCTCTCTCTGACAAATAAATACATAAGATCTTAAAAAAAAAAAAAGGATAACATTAGTTTATAAGTCGTCCCAAGGCGGCCACTTCATGTGTTCAAAGACATGTACAAAAATGCTTTCAATGACTTTGACAAATGGGAAAGATAACCCTGTGGAGCTACAATGAATTTCATAAGGGACAATCACAAAACAAAAGATTAAAACACAAAACAACCCACACATACAGGAGAAGAGCGAGGCTAGGAAATAGGGATGTCAAACTTGACTTCCAGTTTAATGAAAAGCCAGTATACTTCCTCAATGAGGGAACAGCAGCAGACATAACCCTGGGCTATGGCAAGAAGAAAATTCAGACACAGGATAGAAATCTTTATAGATTATCACACGTTGAATATTATACTCAGATTTTTTTTTCTTATAATGTTAAACTGATGTGAGATAAAACTAGAGAACCAAAAAAGAGCACCAAGACTGTCAAAAAGTTTAAAATTTTTCCTGGCAGAAAAGTGAAGTGACTTCATGACAGGCCTTAAGACAATGGAAGAATCTGGGAAAATATTGGATCCTTTATGTTTTCTATGCACTTACAGGAATAAACAAGGAAAAATAGGCTTAAATTTTAGAGAGCGATGTGGTATCAGCACCCGGGGCACACAAATACTGAGAGGTGCTGCTGGGGGGTGGGGGGCTCCCGTCAATGGTGACCTTCACAACAGCCCAGGTGACCTTGAGTGTCAGCGTAGCCTCAGTAACCGGAAGACAGGGGCGCCTAAGATTCCATGACAGCCCCCACTTTCCAGTTCTGTTATTGTGATTCCAGACAGTTACCTGGCAGGCCGTTGCCCCGTCTGGCACTCTTACCAGAGCCTGAGCTGCAGGCGGTGCCCCAGGCTCTGAGCTCTGGTGTCTTCTGCCTTGTTTTTGTGGTTAAGAATTCTTCCACTTGTGGAATGCTGACAAAGTTTGGCCCCAAAGTAAGTATGAATTACATCTGCGTCCTTTCGACCTGTTTAAGTCCATTTCCCCCCTCACTTGATGAAACTTCAAGGTATAATTTACAAACTATAAAACTCACTTAGTAGGATTGTACCGTTCAGTGATTTTTTTTAGTAATTTACCGGGCAGGGCAGCCATCACAATAACCCCTTCACTTGTTTCTAATTATTTGTGGGGTTTCTGCTCCCCAGGTTCTGCTCTACTTGTACCACCACAAGCTTCAGCATGGCAGAATCTCTCACCACCGTCTCTGATCCGAGGACAGAAATGAGCATCCTGGAAACCAACCAGTACTTGTGCTCTCAGCTGGAAGAAAACAAGCAGAATTACCGAGACCTCACGGAGAAATTCCTCACATCCAAGGCTACTGCTTACATCCTGGCCAACCAGCTGCAGAAATACAGTAAGCCCTATGGGTTCACAGTCACCAGAGTGATAAATGATGGTCTGTCTTCCCTAAGAGAAACTAAACACTCTCCAAACGTTATTCTTCTCTCTCCATCAAAATCTCATCCTGACTATACTCTTGGAAAGGGAGAAGTGGGTATTTTACTCTCAATTTGCAGAAGATGGAAACACTGAGGCACAAAGGAGTAACGTTTACAGTGAGAGGTAGGGAGGCCGAGAGGCTAAAATGCTGGTTCAGACACTGAACTATCTTTTCTCTCTTGGGAACGTGTGTCAGGTTCTAGAAACGTATAATATCACTATTGGCTTAAATAGTTCAGGGTTCAACTCCAGCTTTTACTAGGTACCTCTTGGCAAAGTGTTGTGCTAGCTGCACTAGGAGTGTATGAGTATTCTGTCCTGCCTTATAGGAGCTTAAAGCTGTCTGGTCCCAACTGAAACGCCGATATCCGGAGATCAGAACATCCATAGCAGACACAGAGGGAAGTCCTGATGCCTGGAGTGAGATTTTTTTTCCCATATGAGTTCTAAGAAGCTGTTCCTCATACTCTGGTGAGATTGAAAATATTTCTGGGAAAATCAGAGAATCTGTAACACCTTTTCGATCTCTCCCTGAATATGAACTTTGCAGACAGCAAGCTAGTCCAGGATCTGGGCTCTGTGTTGCGTAGCCAAAATAAGAGTGAGGCTAAGTGGGCGAGGCCTCTAGTTCAGGAGACTAGGTCAGTGTAGGAGCTGGCCCTTCCCTCTCCATGCTCAGTGCTCACATTTGGAAATCCTGGGACAATCCCAAACCTGTTGGTAATGGGAGCCGGGGGAAGGGGTTGGGGAAGCAGCGGGAAGCTGTAGTGACCAAGGGACCATGATGGAAGTGAGGACACACGAGAGACAGGAATATTAGAGGGGGTTCTTGCTGATACTGAAGTAGAGTTTGCTTTCAAATTTCTACAGTCATTTTTCAATACATCAATGGGGGATAAAATTTGCTATCCAACTCACCAGACATAAGAGAAAAAACTTAAAAAGCCTACTTATTAGAGAAGGAAAAGATGAGCTTTGGGGTGTGGAAATATAAGGGTGGTGTTTTGTTTTGCTTTGTTTTTTTTAAAGACTTTATTTAGTTATTTGACAGAGATCACAAGTAGACAGAGAGGTAGGCAGGGTGGGGGGGAAACAGGCTCCCTGCTGAGCAGAGGGCCTGATTCGGGGGGTTGATCCCAGGACAGAGGCCTGAACCCACTGAGCCACCCAGGTGCCCCAAGGGTGGTATTTTTTTTTTTTACATCACTCATTAAAATGACAATTGTGAGACAAATTTTTTGAAGCTAAAGAAGAAAAAAGATATCACCCTAGACCTTAGTGTAAAGATAATACAGTGCAGTGACTGAGAGCATGTATCCTGGGCCAGACTTCTGGGGTCAAATCCAAGTTATTCTCTTTGTACCTCAGTTTTCTCATCTATAATGGTAATAAGAATAGTAGTTATCTTTTCAACTAGTGGTGGTGATTACATGGTACTAATTCTTGAAATTCTACCAGAAGATGGAGGCACTCTATATTAGTTCTCTCTCTAACACAACACCGGGTGGCATTTGAACATCCATCTTTCAGATTTTTTTCCCCTCCATATACCTATTACACAGTTGTATCTAGATAAACTTGGAAATCTTTGAAATATTGGGGGAATTATCGAAACCCTCAACATGGGAGAACTACCTGTCCTACAACATTCAGAGCCTTCCCGAACACACAGGAAATCATTACTTCACGTCTTAGGTTAATGGTTTACCTAAGAGGCTACAAGTCTTGGTAAAGTGGCCCAGGATTTGGAGTCAGACCTCAGGAGATAGGAATTCTGGCTTGTCTCCTTCCAGTTCAATCGTCTTGAGTACGTTACCTGCCCCTGAGCTTCTCTTTCCTCATATCTAAAATGCCATGTAGTCTGGGAGATTGAGGACTGAGATGTGGAAATCCCAGCACGGAGCCTGGTAATGGGGTTGCATGTGTCCCAGGATGGACCCTGCCTCCTCCTTTGAAGGCAGTGACCACAGCAGCATATCCAGCTTTCCGCTGAGGCGGGTGTGTCTATTTTCTCAGAGATTGAAGAGTACAAAGGCCTCATCGAATCCGTGCTGGAGGAGGAGGTGCAGTTTGACAGGGAGCTAGCGGAGAAGATGAGACCAGCTGCAAGGCTTGGGTAAGGAGGTACCCGTGTGGGAAAGTGTGAAGTACTATTT
The DNA here is from genome assembly GCA_028646535.1 of Procyon lotor. NCBI lineage: Eukaryota > Metazoa > Chordata > Mammalia > Carnivora > Procyonidae > Procyon > Procyon lotor. Next base: position 4,384 of record JAQQSY010006486.1, on the reverse strand, counting down.
GAAGAGGGGCGGCCCAGGCTGCTGGTATAAAGAGCACTTTTGTCCAAGGAGAGGGATAAACAAGTACATGGCAGGCACAGAACTAGATAAAGACAGTCGGAGGGGCTGTGGGAATTGGGTGGTAGAGTAGCTAGGTCTCTGGGGTTCGCCCTGAAATAGCATATGAATAAAATGGAGACAGGTGCCTAAGACGGACTAGCAGCAGTGTGGCTTCTTGGACGAATTTCCTTCACTTCCCCGTATCTCAGTTACCTCGACTACTTCATCTGTAAAATGAAAACACAGTAACAGAACCCTCAGAGGGTTATGAAGATTAAATTCATGATTATAAGTTAGAACCGTCTCTGACACATATGAAGCGCTCAAGAAATATTTTCTGTAGTTATCATACTCTCATTTTTTATGGGTGTGGTGGTTGTCATTAACAGACCCACATTTTCTACCACAAGAGTTCTTTTCCCAGCTTTCCAAAGTGCTTTTCATGATATAAATGTTTCTCTTCGGCTCTGACTTTTTTTTTCCCTAAGTATCATACTATGTGGAGTACAACTGGTAGGGCTCTTGGGTCTATAGATAATCAACCAGTCGTCTGGAAAATAGATTATTAATGTGCTGCGGACTAGCATTGTCTATCCTCAGAGGGTTTCAAATTTAAGGTAGATTGTGGCATTCAAGATGTCTTTTAACCCTTTGTTGAAATGAAATCTGAGAAGCTCAAATGTGTAAAATCTACTAATGCAGAGATACCTGATTAAAGGAAGACTAGGTCTGGAGCCTCCTCTGCTCTCTAGTCTATGCCTTCGCAAGCTCTGACACTTCACTCTGTAGAATATCACTTAGTAGGACAGCAGGGAGGAGATTCATCAGATGAGATAGATGATAAATGTCTAATCCAGCTTGAGGATTATGTGGTTCTAAGTATCAACTGAATACTGCTTGTGTGTTCACAGTTGAGCACTTTAAGTTGCGTAATACACGGCGCTGTCTCTAACCTCAGAGAGCTCACATTTTAGGTTGGAATCCATGCAAAATATTTGTACAATCATTAGAAAATGGTGAAAACCCACTTAGAGTGATATAATTGTTGTTCTTCAGAACTCTTATTTATTTACACTTTACTGATTATGGCTTATTTTCATGTCACTCAAAAGAATGCTGTCCTTCTTGACCCTTTCATTTATTTTTCTTTTCATCCTTTGAATCAACACCACATGTGCTTGTCCAACACTTCTGTATCTGGCTTGTGCATGTGTGCACGCTACTTTCTGCATAATGCTTGATGATCTATATTCCATGGAAATGGATGTGGGCTGAATTCAGGAACTGAAGGGGCATCTTTTTCTTTCTTTTTTTTTTTTAAAGATTTTATTTATTTATTTGACAGAGAGAGATCACAAGTAGGCAGAGAGGCAGGCGGAGAGAGAGTGGGGGAAGCAGGCTCCCCGCTGAGCAGAGAGCTCGATGTGGGGCTCAATCCCAGAACCCTGAGGCCATGACCCAAGCCTAAGGCAGAGGCTTTTAACCCACTGAGCCACCTAGGTGCCCCTGGGGCATCTTTTTCAAAGTAAAGTTTATTAGAAAAGAAACAAACCTAATGCTATTTCCTCATTCCCTCTGCCACAGGCAAGTCACCCAACTTGTGTAAAAATTCAACTTGGGAAATTCCCTAGGGACATTCTATGAGCTGTCTCTGCTGAAACTCCCATAAGCTATGCGCTGTTATATTTTACTTTTTTTTCTTACTTTAGGAAATACGATCCCCTGATTCAGGCTCAGGCACGAGAACTGACCCATTTGCGACAGAGGATACAGGAAGGGAAAAGTGTCTGCTATCTTTTCATTCAGCATACAAAGAGCACGGTCAAGTCGTTTAAGGGCCTCCTCAGGAGCACTGACATTGCCCACTACCAGGGACAGAGATTCTGTGAACAACTGGCCCAAGGAAGCCAGCTGGCAAAGAACCTTGCCAGCAAACTCAGCACTGGTAAGTAATGGAGACCCTTAGATCCTCCCAAAGATCCTCGCCTCCTGTAAGTCTCCATGCTTCCACGGCCCTAGGAGTGACTTTTTAGCCAAGATGTCCTGTTTTGTGCCTTTCTCAGCCTATTGATAGGGATGCTGTCAGGTAGTAATACCTAGGGGCTCTTACCTGGGCCCAAGACATTTCCTCTTTCTCTTAATGGTAATTGATTTACAATAAAATGGCCCACTGTTGTGTCAATGCTGTGAGCTTTGAGAAATGCATACACGGTGGTGTAAGCACCACCACAACCAGGACACAGAACAGTTCTGTCACCACTCGAAGTTCCTTTGTGCCTCTGTGTGGTCGAACATTGTGTGTGCCCCCCCCCCCCGACCCCGGTTTCTGGCAGCCACTGGATTTGTTTTCTGTCCCTACAGATTTTCCATCTCCTGAATGTATCAGTAGTTTCTTTTTCCACTGTTGAGTACTATTCCATTATATGGATACACCATTTTTATTTATCTACTCACCCAGTGAAGGACATTTGGATTATTCCAGTTTGGGACAATTATGAATAATAGCCATAAAGGTTCACATACAGGTTTTTGTGTGAAAATACATTTTCACTTCACTTCACTTGGGTAAATATCTAGGAGTGGTATGTTTAACCTAGAAGAAACTGACACACTGTTTTCCACTGTGGCTGTACCATTTCAGAGTCCCACTGGCAATGTGTGAAGGTTTCGGTTGTTCCCCAATATCAACTTTTAATAATTACAGGTAGTGGTTCTTTTGCTTTTTGTCTTTTTAGCAATTTTAATAAATGTGGGGACAGGAGAAGACTTCGTGGTTTTAATTTGCATTTCCTTAATAGCTAATGATTTTAAGGATTTTTTCATATGTCTGTTGACTCTCCTTCTATCTTTGGTGAAGCCAGTGTTCAAACATTTTGTCATTTTAAAATTGAGTTGTTTGTTTTTGTATTATCAAGTCTTGAGGGTTGTTTACATTTCTGGATACAAGTCCTTTATGAGATATTTATTTGTTTGTTTGTTTATTAAAAGATTTTATTTATTTATTTGACAGAGAAAGAGAGATCACAAGTAGGCAGAGAGGCAGGCAGAGAGGGAGAGGGGGAAGCAGGCTCCCTGCTGAGCAGAGAGCTCGATGAGGGGCTTGATGCCAGGACCCTGAGATCATGACCTGAGCTGAAAACAGAGGCTTTAACCCACTGAGCCACCCAGGCGCCCCCTTTTATGAGATATTTAATTTGCAAATATTTTCTCCCAGACTATGGTTTATCTTTCATCTCTCTCTTTTTTTTTTAAGATTTTATTTATCTATTTGACAGAGAGGGATCACAAGTAGGCAGAGAGGCAGGCAGAGAGAGAGGGGGAAGCAGGCTCCCTGGCTGAGCAGAGAGCCCGATGCGGGGCTCGATCCCAGGACCCTGAGATCATGACCTGAGCAGAAGGCAGAGGCTTTAACCCACTGAGCCACCTAGGTGCCCCTACCTTTTCATTTTCTTAACAGGGTCCTTCAGAGAGCAGAATTTCTTAATTTTAATGAAGTCCAACTTACAGATCATGCTTTTGTAGTCATATATCTAAGAACTCTTTGCCTAAAACAAGATCCTTTGCCTTTCCATATAAATTTTACAATCAGCTTGCCATTATCTGTTAAAAAAAAAAAAAAGGCAGCAACAAAATCCTCTTGGGATTTTGAGTGGCATTGCTTTGAATCTATGAAAAGTTTGAGGAGGATTGACATTTTTAATAATGCTGAGTTTTCTGGGGCACTTGAGTGGCTCAGTTGGTTGAGTGTCTGACTCCTGGTTTTGTCTCAGGTCATGATCTCAGGGTCCTGGAATTGAGCCCTATATAGGTTGTCTCCCTCTGCCCCTCCCCTACTCTCTCTCTCAAATAAATAAATCTTAAAATAATTTTGAGTTTCCTAATTAACGATCATAGTACCTTGTTAGGTTGAGGAAGTTCCCTTTTTTATTTTTTTGTTTTTATTTATTCATATTTGAATGTACAAACAAATCTTTTCTTTTTTGTTCTATGATGGTGACTGCTGACAACAGGGGAAAAAATTATGTCTCCCAGTGCAAACATGAGTAGGCATGTTCCAATCAAGAAATATTTCCAAATTATTTGAGAAAGTTCCTTTTTATTCCTTATTTTCTGAAAGTTTTATTTTGAATAGATGTCGAACTCTGTCAAATGCTTTTTATTCATTTGTTGAAATGACTGAATATTATATCAGAAAACCCTGGGTCTTGTTAAAAACCCTATGGAAATTGGGGCGCCTGGGTGGCTCAGTCGTTAAGCGTCTGCCTTCGGCTCAGGTCATGATCCCAGGGTCCTGGGATCGAGTCCCGCATCGGGCTCCATGCTCTGCAGGAAGCCTGCTTCTCCC
>JAQQSY010006485.1:0-11025 GCA_028646535.1 Procyon lotor | reverse complement strand
TATTAATTGGCCTGATTTCAGTATCATGTCTCGGGGAACAGGGAGCCTGAGGAGGGGGTGGTGGTGGTGAATGGCCAGTTGGTGGAACAGTCAGAACACACACGACGTTTGTTATACACATAATATCTCTTAGACGTGTCTTACATGGGCATGGTCCGCGGTGCCCTGAAACAATTAACTGTGGGGACATCAAAGGTCACAGATCACTGTAACAAATACAATAATGATGAAAAAGTTGAAGTGTCATGAGAATCACCAAAATGGGACACAGAGACACAAAGTGCTCAAATGCTGTTGGAAAAATGGTGCCCGTAGACTTGCTTGACTCAGGGTTGCCACCAGCTGCCTTTTTTTTTTTTTTTTTAAAAAAGCACCGTATCTGGGAGGCTCAGTAAAGCAGTAAGACGAGGTATCCCGTAGTAGGAATACCTGACGCCCAGGAGACCGTGAGGTCTTCACAGTTATCTCCGTGACCGGTTCAGTGTTGTACAAGGACCTGGAAAGGAGGAGGTGGTCCTCGTGGGAGGAAGTTGGGGGAGGGAGAGCAGGCCACACGATGGTAGAGGTGGGTGCCCAGAAACTAAATGGGACGCCTGGGTCTGTGTGGGAATACAGGAAAGAGCGAGGTCTATTTTGACCCTCTTGGTGAGCCTCCCTGCCCCTGGGCTCTCTGCTGGCCCGGCCTTTCCAGCCCCGCCGAGCTCCCCCTCACCCAAACCGTGGCTTCCAGATGGAGAGCGTTTGTCCTCATCAGGTCCTGGCATTGGCCGGTCTCAGGGAGACCTGCTGTGTGTGGTTTCACACGGAGCACCTGATACTTGAACAGGCCCCCCTGGGACCCCCTTGTCTGCGGAAGTGCTACAGTGGAGGGATCCCGACCCGCCCTCAGGTTGCTCGGGGAAGGCCCAGGGGCTGGCTGCTCCCACGACGGGCAGCTCCCCACGTGCAGAGGAGAAAAATCGCAAATGCCTAAAAGATCCTTAAACATGAAAATTCCCTAGTGCTGTTTTTTTGCTTTTTTTTTTTTTTTTAATGACAGCTTTGTTCCCTTTCTCGATCTTTCATTGACAAAAGCCCAAGGTCAACAGGAAGAACACTGAGATTCCCAAAGGCACATAACTCTTCCCGTTCCTTTTACCTTGTCCGATAGCTCCACCCAGACTGGTGGAGGAATGCCTCACAATCTCTTGAAGCCTCAGGGAAAATTTCCCCTTCCCGGTCTGGCTAATAGCTGGCAGCTGGTTGGGTCCATGAGGCAGAAGATACTCCAGGGAGGGTCTGCCGTGAGAAAGTTTTGATAGAAAAGTAACATGGGGGCAGTGTCCCAAGTACATGGTATAACCAACCCAGGGTCACCTGCAAGTTGTTTTATAAGCGCTCAAATTAGTCCTTTATATTTCTGTGGGCCTAGAAAACATTAATATTGCTCATATGTAGGGGTGCCCAGGGGGCTCAGTCCGTGAAGTGTCCCAACTCTTGGTTTCTGCTCAGGGTCGTGAGATCACGACCTGCGTCGGGCTCAGGGCAGAGTCGGCTTGAGATTCTCTCTCTCCTTCTGCCCTTCTCTCTCTCAAATAAAGAAATAAATATTTTTAAAAGTTACTGTTCCTTACTTATCTGGTCCCCACCACCGACAAGGTCACTGGGGCAGATGGTTTCGTTCCCGTTTGAAAACTGAAGGAGCTGAGGCATGGAGACATTCTAGAGTCTGTCCAAAGTCATCCTGAGGTAGAGCCAGCTCTAGTTTGTTCCATTTAATTCAAATTAATTCAATTTAATGTGTTGATTAAATTCTATTGTCCTTCCAATGCGGTGGCGGAAGCCGACATGTGAACAAGCCATTAAATCCAGGCCAGAATCCCAGGCTCCGTGCGTCTCCTCCAGACTGGCCCAGTTAAGCGGATGGGACTCGCTAGTAAGACTCCGCGTGCAGAAATCCCCACAGATCTGCCGAGTCCCTGATGTCGACTCAGGGGAGATTCGGGTCTTCTCATTCCTTGCGTGAGGTTTATTATCGCCTCTGTGAGCAGAACTCTTGGAGGAAGCATCAACTGCAAAGGCAGGAACGCAGATACCTAGAAGAGGATTTAGGGGATCACATGGGCTGGGTAGACGCTGAGGCCGCCCCCAGCCCGCCTCGCGGCCCTCTTTCTGCCCCTCTGCCTCCCGCGGGCCCACTTCCATCCTGCCTTCTTCACGTTCTTCTAGCGATGTTACCTCGCCTCTAGAAGCTTCCTTTGTTAACTCGTTTAGCACCTCCTCCTCCTGGTACGGGCCCTGACTGCTGCCAATAGAAGATTCTCGGAGCAGCATCGGCAAGGCTGCCCCGAGGCCTGGGGTTAAAGCCTGTCCTGACCCCACGCTTCCTGTTTGGCTCTGGAAGTCACGGAGGCTCTTGCCAGGTTTTGATTATCAACTGAGATACAACTGTGTGCCCGGCGGCCGTGTTGCCTGGTGGGGAGAGCCCTCAGGTTTAGAATGACAGAGGTTGCGCGAGAGTCCCATGACCTGGAAGCGAGACTCAGAATCCCTCTGAATAGAATTTTCTTATCTATCTATCTATCTATCTATCTATCTATCTATCTATCTATCTATCTGACAGAGAGACAGCAAACAGCAAGTGAGAGAGGGAACACAAGCAGGGGGAGTGGAAGAGGGAAAAGCAGGCTTCCTGCTGAGCGAGAAACCCGATGTAGGGCTCGATCCCAGGACCTCGGGATCATGACCTGAGCCGAAGGCAGTTGCCTAACAGCTGAGCCACCCAGACGCCTCAGAATTTTCTTCTTTTTGAAATGATAATTCCAACCCAGTAGTGGTTTGGAGAAGTAAATGAGGTAGCATGTGAGGGGGTTTTGCCAAGGCCCAACTGAGACTCTAAAGGATTTTTCTTGTTCTAGGAATCATCATTCTGATCATTCTCTCACTCTCTGGTCCCTTCATCACTTGGGCCCGTAGTTTGGGGTGATACGGCTCCCCAGCATTTCACACGATGTTCTGTTTCCCTGAGTCGAGTGGGAATTCCGCAAGGGCTCCTGAACTTGCGTACCTTCCCTGTCTCCTGGCGCCGCCTAACGTAGACACACGGGCCCCAAACATAGCAAATTCTACTAAGCATGTGCTTGAATGAAGAGCTTTTAATGAATAGAGATCTTTAAAAGCCCTACCGGGGTCCTGTCCTTGTAGCTAATACATAAAGGTGGTGCGTGTGTGGCCAGTGGACCAGATCCTGGCTAGAGCTTTGCTGACCACTCGCTAGCACCGTCGGGGGAAATGGCACCGAGCCCCATCTCCTCTTAGAGCTCCTCTCTTCCCAAGTCCCCCCGCATTCACCATCCCGAAAGCTCTTTAAACCCCAAACCTGTAAGGTTTTCAGAGGCGCCATTACCTAGATTTGATTGATTAAATCATTGGCCAGTGGGGGTTGATGCGGCCCCTAACTCCTCTTTGTTCCTCCAAGGTCAACCCCTGGGTTGGTTTTCCTGGCAACCAGCCCCTCCCCCACAGATGCTTTCTGAGAAAAGTCACCTTTTAACATAACAAGAGACACTTTTATTGCTTGCTGCCCTGAGGAACTTCCAAAATGTTCTAGAAGCTCTGTGTCAGAAACTAGGATGAAGACCAAAGATATGTCTGCCTTGTTAGAGATTATGATGTCACCCAGAGGCCAGGCGGGACACGCCCACTGCTTGCGGCTCACAGGACCTGGGAGCCTAGGAGGGGGCCACTGTCATTCTGCAGAAAGCCTCTCTTCCTGAGTTTTCTTGGAGAGGGGAAAGGGGAGATCTATTCTCTGCCTTTTGAAACTGACGTTTTCTTCGATAGTCTTTCTTAGAGACTCTGGAAATAATAGGATGAAAGAGCTTGGAAAGGGTTTCAAAGGCTGAGTCTGGAGCAGAAATGAGAAAGGCATCAGAAGCGGAAATTGGTTACAGATTCCATTAGGCCCCGGGGTGGGGATGGGGCGAGCCTGGTGGGGGGTACTGAGGAGGCATGTATTGCATGGAGCCCTGGGTGTGGTGCATGAACAAGTAATCTTGGAACACTGAAAAAATAAAATAAACATATTTGGGGAAAAAAAACAAAACAAAACAAAAAAACCAAAATCAAATAAAACAGATTCCATTAGGCCAGCCTCCTCTAGGAAGGGATCCACTTAGCCCAGCCCTGATTTGGTTTAGGCTTTCATCTGCACCGGGCTCAGCTGAAATGCTTCTGACTGCTGCCACAGGCCAGTCCTGGGGGTCCCCGGTCACCGTTTCTCTCCTCCTTTCTCCTGTCTCTAATCTGTTTTTATTCCTTTCCATTTATTTCTTGGAAGAATTTTGTTAGCCGCTAACGACTTCTTGGAGCTCAAGGGCAACCGTCTCGGTCTGGGCTGTGTGTCAGTGAACCCGTTTCTTTTCCGGGAGCTCTGCTCGCTGCTGCCTCCCTCGCCCTGGGCCAGGCTAGCTGCTTTGTTAGCTGAAGGCAGGGTGGATAACACCAGACTTCTTCCCCTGTGGTAATCATTTTTTATTTAGATGTGAATTGTTTACATTACTCTGTAATGTTTCCCTTTTCATTTCATTTTGTTGAAGCCTTTTACATTTTGAGGATCTTTTTTAGCTTTTACTGGGCCTGAGCAGGGAGCTCAGGTCGCAAGTCCTATGGACTTGGGTGAGAATGAGTCCTAAGGACTCATTCTCATGGAGCTGTTAACTCCTGGGGGTGTCCAGGGAAAGCTCAAAGCACAGCCGTACGGGTCTCTGTCTACTCCAGCCTACCCCCTGAATTTAAGGCCCCCAAATGGCTGATTTAAAGCATACGATTCTGTGGTTTCCATTCCTTCATAAGCTACAGTGATTCTTAACCTCTTTGATCACGTGCTTATTTTTGAAATCTGATAAGAGCCACTGACTCGCTAGAGAAAAATGTACATGCACACAACCCCTTGTACACTGGGTGGGATGCCTGGCCTCTGGATTAGAGAGCTGTCTTCTACCTGTGTAACAGCACACCTTAGCATGTGAGCAGATGGATGGACAGGGGGAAGACACAATACAGCCAGGTACGCTGTACCATAACCTGCAGTGATGTCTTCTAAGAGTTATTTGAATGTCCCAGACTCTGATACGTATGAATACCCCCTGTGGATCTCCCAATAGAGACTATTAGTTTCAAGTATATGTTTCTGAACCAAAAAAGGAGAAGTAACAGGATGGTCCATAAAATGAAAGCATAGTGATTAAGTCCTATTAAAGGAAGCAAGTAGAAATTTACCTACCGGAAAGTGTAAGCCCAGTACAAATAAGAAGCCAAGTGGGGAATCCAGACTTTTGCCTCCACCTGGCATAACAAGGTGTTTTCTCCCCATCATTACCTCTTCCTTCTCCTACTGGAGCAATATGAGAGAAAGCCAGCTAAAACAGAGGTTTAAAGAAAAATCAGAATCTCAACCGAATGTCCAGAATGTCCAGATTTCAGTTGAAAATCACTTGTCTTACCAAGAATCAGGAAGATCTCAATCTGGAGGGAAAAAAAAAGGACAATCCATAGATGCTGACAGAGGTTTTAAAGCAGCCATTATAAAAATGCTTCAGTGAGTAATTATGAACAGCCTCCAAACAAATGAAAAAACAGAAAGTCTCAACAACGAGATAGAAAATATAAAGAAGATGCCAGAAACCTGGGTGGCTCATTCAGTTGAGTGTCTTCCTTCGGCTTGGGTCATGATCCCAGGGTCCCAGGGAATGAGCTCTGCATCAGGCTCTCTGCTCAGCAGCAAGTCTGCTTCTCCCTCTTCTCTCTCTCTGATCTCTCTTGCTCCCTCTCTCAAATAATTTTAAAAAAACTTAAAAAAAAATATAAAGAAGATGCAAATAGAAATTTAAGAACTGACAAACACAGTTACCAAAATAAACAGTCTGGCGCTTTACAAGAGAATGGAGAGGTCAGAGGAATGAATTACTGAACTTGAAGATAGAACAATAGAAGCAGGTCCCCAATGTTGAAAAACGGAGGAAACGACTGAATAAAAGGTAAAATCGAACAGAATTTCAGGGACCCGTGGGATCAGTAACAAAGGTGCAACATTGGGCTTCCCAGAAGGAGGAAAGAAAGTAGGCAAGGTGAAACAGTCTTGGGAGAAATAGTAATTCACATTGGAAAGAAAGAAACAAGACTGTTTCTGTTCACAGATAACATAGTACTATATGTGGAAACCTCTAAACATTCCACAGAAAAACCCCGTTAAAACTAACGAATTCAGCAAAGTAGTGGGATATAAAATCAGCATGTGAAAGTCAATTGTGTTCTTAGATGACACTGAGCAATCCAAAAAGGAAATTAAGGAAACATTTCCATTTACAAAAGCGTCTAACAGAAGAAGATACTTGGGAATCAACCATGGAGGGAAAAGAATTCTACACTGAAAACTATAAAACATTGCTGAAAAAATTGAAGAAGACATAAGTAAATAGAATAACCTTCCATGTTTTTGATTGGAAGACTGAACATTGTTAGATGTCAGTATTACTCAAAGCCATCACAGAATGAGGGCAACTTCTATCAAAATCCCAATGATTTTTTTCTAGAAATAGAAAATTCTGTTCTAAAATTCGTGTGAAGCCTCAGGGGACCCCCAATAGACAAAACAATCTTGAAAAAGAAGAACAAAATTGGAGGGCTCACACTTCCTGATTTCAGAATTTACTACAAAGCTTACAGTAATCAGAACAATGTGGTACCAGCAAAAAGATGGCCGTGTGGACCAATGGAATAGAATAGAGAATCTGGAAATAAACTGTCACATGTTTGTTCAAGTGATTTCTGACCAGGGTACCAAGACCACTTATGGGGAAAGGAGAGTCTCTTCAACAAATAATGTTGGAAAAACTGGAAATCCACGTGCAGAAGAATGAAGTTGGATCCTTACTAATACTGTTTTTAAAAAGTAGCTCAAGATGGAGCAAATACTTAAATATAAAAACTGAACCTATAAGACTCTTAGAAGAAAACATAGAAGAAAAATTTCATGACATTGGATTTAGCAATTTCTTGTATATGACACCAAAGGCACAGGCAACAAAAGAAAAAATAAACCAGACTGCATCAGAATTTAAAACTTTCACATATCAAAGGGCACAATGAACAGTAAAGAGGCAACCCACAGAATAAAACACTTGTGCAAATCTCATATCTAGTAAGGGATTAATATCCAGCACATACAGAGAATTCCTAAAACTCAACAACAATAAAATAGCCCATTTAAAAAGTGGGCAAAAGGGGTGCCTGGGTGGCTCAGTCACTTGAGCCTCTTGATTGAGACTCTTGTGATCTCAGCGTCCTGCGATTGAGCCCAGCATCGGGCTCCATGCTCAGTGCGGGGTCTGCTTGGGATTCTCTCTCCCTCTCCCTCTGCCCCTCCCCTCACTCACTGAATGAATGAATGAATGAATGAATAAAATCTTTAAAAAGTGGGCAAGGACTCAAGACATTTCTTCAGAGAAGATAGACAAATGGCTGAAAAACATATGAGAAGATGCTTAACCTCACTGTTCATTAGGGAAATGCAGATCAGAAACCGTACTTCTCACCCTTTAGGGCGGCTGGTATCAAAACCAAACAGAAAACAAGTGTTCGTGTGGATGTGGAGAAATTGGAACCCTTGGAACATTATTGGTAGGAAGGCAAAATTGTGCAACTGCTATGGAAAATAGTATGGTAGCTCTCAAAAAAGTTTTTTAAAACCCTCCACCCAATAATAGCAGAACACATGCTCTTTTCAAATGCCTACAGATCCTATACGGACCGCATGCTGGACCCTAAACAAGTCTCAGGGAGGATAAAAGGTTTCTAGTTGTCTGGAGTAAATTCTCTGACCACATGGAATTAAATAGCAATCAATAACGCAATATTTGGAACAAAGCCAAATCTATACCACCGACTTGGTTTGCCCCTAGAATTAATCCAGTGCAGTCTCTTCCTTATTTAATTAAGGAAACTGAGGCACAGTTAATTGAACATGAGGCAACATGACTTCTTCAGCATCTCTCAGGTGCTGGACTCATCGGATTGATTAGTTAAATAAAGCAAAATGAAGCAGTCCTTTTACAACCAGTGGAAGGCACAGTCCTGAGCTCACCACCTCTGTGACCCCTCCGGGGGTCCCCTTGCCCTGTGTTGGTCCTTCCCTCCCCTGGACACCCAGTGCCTCACAGCTGCCTTGATCACAGACTGCCCTGCTCTAACTCTGTCTCCTTGTGCCAGAGCTCTTCCCCAGGGAAGGCCAAGTCTTACTCATTAGAGCTGCTTAGACAATATTGAGTGAATGAATGGGTCCATGTTTTCACTAGGTCTTGCCTCCCGGTGGAGGGTCCTTCCCTCCAGGTGGACAGACGGGTCCTTCCCCTGGTTCCTAGTTATTCAAGGTGTAGAGTAGAGCAAAGCCAGCAGGGGTGCTGCTGAGCTCAGGCCTGTCATCACAGGCCCTGGAATTTTCTGCTGCCCATTGGAAAGAGCTCTTGTTCTGGAACTGATGGATGTGTTGTAGGTCAGGCTTCCTACAGTTCCTGCTTCAGGTGCCTCAGAACTGTCCCCACCCCTCCTCCACTCAGCTTTCAACCTGAGACGTGCAGAGTAGGAAAACTCGCATTTTTTCCCTCTTGTGATGTGATTCCAGAGGTTCTTATCAGGCATACATTTCTTTTCCCTCTGATTTTATATCCATATTTAAATCATGCTTGGGGAAGTCATTTATTGGATTCCCTCAGGCAAATGGTAGAGCGTATATGAGATCCTTGATAAGCTTAATATATTTGTATTAAAAATTAATAAGCAGGCTATTGTTTGCAGCATTAACTCATAATTTGATTTAATGTATTTAATATAAGACCACAATTTTAAAATTACTCAAAAAGATGTGCTAAGACTGCCGTCAGTTCTGGGACCCTGTCTTTATCCCGGAATGAACCACGCCCGTCACACGGCAGACAGGCAGTGTCACTGTCTCTCGGGTGACATTTCAAGGCAATATCGGTGTAGCGGTCCCCTCCGAGGCTTCAGATGAGTCCTCGGTGGAAGATGATGTGGAGGCTCTTTTTAAATGCTACTATTTAAAAAATATATAATGTAACGGGAAGAGAGAAGCTTCTCCCAGTGCGAGCCAGCTCCAAGTTTCTACTTCCTTAATCTGTCCTATATACTGCTGCAGTATATAATTGTCCTTTCTGGTGTGCGCGCGTGGGGCGGGAGGGGCTGAGCGATGGGAGCCGCAGAGATACAGGAAAACCATCGCTCTGGTTGGTCGGGGGTTTCCTGTAACTTTATTTCGGAGGGAAAAGCCCTCCTCCTCTTCCCACTGGGCTAAAGGGTTGCTGTGCCCACGGAGAGTGGTGCTCGCAGCCACGGGGCGCTCTCGCCCTGCATCCCTGAGAACCGGTACCCCAGCTCACCTGTCTGCCCGGTTGACACCCATGACAAGGACCACATGTGCTCCATCTGCGGGGCTGAGTTTCCACTCCCCTCCTGTCCCCCCGGAGTGACACGTCCCTCGCACACATAGGGAAGACGGTCGCTGCCAGGCTTTGCACAGTACCGAATCCTGCTTCTTTCTTTGGTTTCTCTCCCGTTCTCTTCTGCGCCACCCATCACTCATACAATGATCGAGTCTGCTTGTAATTGTATCTATATTTAGTTTCACCTTCTAGATGAAGGATGTCGGTGTTTTTCAGCTCCTTCAAGTCAGTCCTCTCCCCCAGCTCTACCCTCTGGGTCCTCTCTGCTTCTTGCCACCCCTGTGGACAAAATCTTCTAATTTTAGCGTCTCAGATCTTGTACATAATGCTCGGGGGTCGCCCCCTGCCCCCGCCTTTACTTCCATCGCTGCGTCCATGACCAAATAAAGAGAACACAGAGCACCGTCAAAGCATCTTGACGAGGAAGACCGTGCGATCCCTCTGGGTGTCTCAGAAGCCACATCTAGGTATAGGGAGGCCTCGGGACCCCCCCCCTTGGAAGGAGGAAGCTGCGCAGTGCCATCGTGGAGGGAGCCCTGGGTTGAGTCCTGAAGAGTCCGTGCACACCCTGCGCCCACCTCTCAGGCCACACTGCGAGGGCTTTGGGCCCCGTGGTCCTCGTGGCCCCTCCGTAAGGAAGTACACGTGGAGCAGTGGGGGTGAGGCCTGGCGACCCCCGCATGCTTCCCCTTCCTGCCTGTGGCCCCGTAATTCCAGAAGCCTCCTGCAGAGGCTCAGACTCTTGTCCTGATGTAGGACGAGCAGGAAGATTCTGGATCAGCCACAATCAACTTCAGCTCTTGAGGAGCAGACCTGATTTCTGGAGTGGAAGAAAGTGAAACTTCTACCTGGAAAGAAAGGCCGAAAGGAAGGAAGATTGGAGACGGCTGTGTTTAAACCCATGCAAAGCAACCTCACCTCCACAGAGCGTTAGGAAGATGACGTTTGTCCCTTAACCTCTGAGTCAAATGTACAGAACATCCTGGAGAAATACGGCCAAGAGGGCACAAAACAGTGGTCGGGGTGTCCTCCCGGGCGGCAGGGCCAGCCCCCGACCCAGCAGGGGGTCTCCGAGAGGGGCAGGACGGAGGCGAGCTCGCCCGGGTCAGACTGACTTGTTTCCGGACTTCCTGTGTGTGGCCCCGGCAGAGGGTTATTTACCTTTATGCAAAGACGTTTGCAGGCGGCGCTTCTGGCCCGTTCATCTTCCTCTGCTGGATCCCAGAGACATCGGGCCTTCTGCTGAGTAGAAGGGAAGAGAACGTCCGAGAGAGCTTTCAAGTAGGAGGGTTTCCCTCGAAGGACTCACAGCGGCTCTCTGATCTCACGGCCGTCTGCTTCCAGACAGCTCTGCTCCTCGGACCTTCAGGTGTGTAGCCCGACTGAGGACCCAGAGTCAAGGCCCAGGGACGGAGGCGGGAGGGGCTGAAACAGGGCGCATTTGTTCCTAGAATGGATCCAACGTCTGTTTCTGATCTTCTGTCCGGAGGGGGGTCATGGAGCGGGGCTGCCTGCAAGGTAGCGGACCGCC
>JAQQSY010006484.1:0-11026 GCA_028646535.1 Procyon lotor | reverse complement strand
TTGTACTTTTCATATTTCTTCTTGTTACCTACATGCTCAGTGTGACTGGGAACCTGATCATTATCACCCTCACCCTTACAGATCCCCACCTGAAGACTCCAATGTATTTCTTCCTCCGAAACTTCTCATTCCTAGAAATATCATTCACGTCTGTCGGCATTCCCAGATTCCTTGTCACTATTGTGACAGGAAACAAAACTATTTCCTACAATGATTGTGTGGCTCAGGTATTTTTCTTCATCTTATTGGGGGTGACAGAGTTCTACCTTCTGGCCGCCATGTCCTATGACCGCTACGTGGCCATCTGCAAACCTCTGCATTACATGACCATCATGAGCAGCAGGGTCTGCTTCCTTCTTGTCTTTAGCTCATGGCTTGCAGGATTCCTGGTCATCTTTCCACCAGTAATGCTGCTGCTGAAGTTGGATTTCTGTGACTCCAATATAATCGATCATTTTATCTGTGACTCTTCTCCAATTCTACAGCTGTCTTGCACAAACGCTCACTTTCTAGAACTCATGGCGTTTATTTTAGCGGTGGTAACACTTATGGTCACCTTAACACTAGTTCTGCTCTCCTACACATACATCATCCGGACAGTTCTGAGAATTCCTTCCACCAGTCAAAGGAAAAAAGCCTTTTCCACTTGTTCCTCCCACATGATAGTGGTCTCCCTCTCCTATGGCAGCTGCATCTTCATGTACATTAAGCCTTCCGCAAGGGAAAGGGTGACTTTAAACAAAGGAGTAGCTGTGCTCAATACCTCAGTGGCTCCTCTCTTGAATCCTTTCATATATACACTAAGAAACCAGCAGGTGAAGCAAGCCTTCAAAAACATGGTCCAGAGAATGGCTTTCTCTTCAAATAAATAAGTGTGATCGTGCAAAAAGTAAATCCCTGAAAGCAAAGTTGAATGAAGAATTCTTTCTCTACATAAATTCTTTAAACACTTCAATTCATTCTTTCTGGCAGGCATATATATATCATCAATGCCTCTTTTCCTTATTAGCTTAAAAGCCACGTAATAACTGGTTTTCTACATAGGAATCAGTCAATCTCATCCTGTGTAACTAAATTTCAGATGTCAATAATCTTCATTATTTCTCACATCAAAGCAAAGTTGCTTATACATTCATAGAAAAGATACAGGTTGCTACTAAAAACCCATACAAATATATATTTTATGCAAAATAAAAATATGTATCAATTAATATTTCTCAAATTTCTTCTGTGTCGCCAAAAAAAAAAATGCTGATAGATTTTATTTATTTATTTGTCAGAGGGTGAGAGAACACAAACAGGGGGAAGAGGGGGCATAGGGCAAAGCAGGCTCCCTCCTGAGCAAGGAGCCTGATGTGGGGCTCCCAGGACCCTGAGATCATGACCTGAGCCAAAAGCAGGTGCTTAACCGACCAAGCCACGCAGGCATCCCAAGAAAACATGTTTAAAATTGAAAGCATTATAAAAATGTCTCCATGAATTCACCAATAAAATGTGATTAAAACATGTTGGAAAGTTAAATAAAAATTTGAGACAAAATCTGCTGTCAAACTTATCTTTGTCATTTGAATGAGGTTGTATCCATTTTGTATTAGTTTTTTAAGAAAAAAAAAGAGCAGTCTCAGTGCAAGAGAAAAGATGAAATTTACATTATGTTCTAAAAAAAATAGGATAACTGAAGATTTCCCTATTTCTGACAAGCTTATATGAAAGGGAATGAGTGGTCTATAAAAGTAAATTAAGCGATCCTAATAGATTTCATTATATTCAGACTCTTTCAACCAATAATCTTTTCTACTGCTATTTGAAAACAACAAATTCAGAATCTAGAGTGGTGTGAGAGATAGACTCCAGAGAGTATTTTGGAAATGATGAAACATGAGTTTCTTATGCTTCAGTTTTCCTTTGGTAGCAATCTACATATTGTCTTTATCTTTCCAGTGCCTCTTTCACAGCAGGTTCTACCTCCCTCACCCATATCCAAGAAGAGGACTGTTGCAGGTATCAGAGAATGTCAAAAATGTGCCCAAGCCTGGTTCCTATAGTTAATGAGCCCCTTCACTCGAGTGTATTACTAAGAAAATTGGCTCTCTTACGACAGTAGTTGTGAATCTAACTCAATACCAGGTAAGTGGATTTGACTTTGGTTTTTTGATTTCCAGCTTGGCCTGATACCTAGGTTAATGTAAAGAGCTCCACATATTTTGTAAGTCCAGCATACCTTTTTTTGTTTCTTATAGACAGACAAGAGTGTCCATGAGCACACACATACTTCTTATATTGTTTTCGTGGAATGGGTTACATTTTTTTTAAAACAGATTCAGCATTCTACTACTACAAACTGAAAATTAAATGATAATTTTATTCAATTTAAATTCTTTATTGGGTAATTTGTAAAGAAATGAAATTATATAGGTTTACTTTTGTAAGAATTTAACAAGTAAGCAGAAATGCAAAAGTAAAAATTAGGAGGCTATACAAACAACATGAAAATGTTAAGTAAATGAATATATACAATATATATGGCATATATAACAGCTAGGTATGTAGGTAGACAGAGAGAGAGGTAAATAGAGAGAGGAGGGAAAATAAGGATAAGGGAAGGTTGATCTTCTTAACTGATAGAAACTTCTCTGAAGATGTTGTTTCTAATATTCACCTAACTAGTAAGTGTAAGTTCAAATACTATTGTAAAGTATTGTGAAATAATGAAATTTCTATTGCAAATGTGATGCTTAGAGAAATATATCTGTTATATGCTGGAGGTCATGTTTTTAGAGGCTTTCAAAAGTTTTAAGTTCCCATTATTATTCACACAAATATTCTAAAATGCCCTCCCTTTAACAACAGGGAAAATTATATGTATGTAATTACCACACAGAGCACACCTATGTCATATTTTTTAAAAATCAAATGGCAATTACCATCACTTTCTTGATTTGTGGTTATGGAAAACATAAACAGTAATTTATTTTCATTGGTGAATTATCATTTTGAATGTTGGTTCTGATAAACATAAAGTTAAATGGGAGCTTAGAATAAAAATTTCTTAATAATATTGCAAATTAGAATTTCATTGACCCATATTCCCAGGAAGCATTCCTCAAATTCTAGAGATTACAAAAAACTCTCAACAGACTATTAGTCATTCATGGACCATTGAATCTCTTGGGATCTTAATAACAAGTGATGCTTGGCTGAAGGAAAAGTTACAATCACTAAAACTTAATGATCACAGAAGCTAAAAATCACACAAAAAGACAATTTTAGAAAAGCCTTCATTTTGTCTTATATAAAAAAATGTTCAGAAGGAAGAGTAAACCAAATGAACCAATAACTTAATTAGAATGGAAATGGAAGACAGTTATTTTATACGTTCTCTGGTATTTCCGCCTTATCTTAACCAGGCTACCTGCATTCAAATTCTTCTAAGTATGAACAGAGTGAATGCGATAATATTTCCTAAAACATTCCTTTTAATTATGTTTTCTGTAAAAGGCAAACTACATATTTCTTTTATCCAGAAGCAACATTATAACATAGGAAAGGTGGTGGTATTTTCTTCGCTATAACTACTTTTTACACTACTATCCATTTGCTTTCATAAACATTCAGTCATTTTTTTTATCTCTAATTCATGCAGTACTCATGGAAACTTTTCAATACAAGTTTTCAAGAATTCTCTTAAATCCCTGCTTAAACTGAAATCATTAATATAGCTTAGTTTATGAAGAGAGAGGCAGAAATGGGTGAAAAAACAGAGAAGGAAGACTCTAAGAGCACAGAAAGAATAACAAGTTTTTGCTGTAAAAAGGATTGGGGTTGGATACTCAAATGAAATTATTTACCATTTGAAATAACATGCAGAGAATATTGGACAAGGTCTTTCCTCATGCTCCTTTATATGGCCAAACATACTATTTGGCAAATTCCACATGAAAAGAATTACTATTAGAAACTATATATTAGTTTAAAACTATGTGAATAGATTTTACAGCATATTCAATTGTTTAAGGTTTCCTCCTTTTATTTACACTAAGGAGATTCTTAAAAACATTAAAGATATTATCTTAAATTCACTGATTGCATACTAAGTGATCTGATGATTTGCTGAGTGGGCGAATACTCTGAGCTGAGAATAATATGCAGTCTGAATGAGGCAAAACTTCCTATCACGAACCAGGTGCTAGAGTCCACAAATCTAATGGACAATGTTTTTACTGAAGAAATGAATGAATGAGTGGGTGAATGAAGACTTGGAAGGCAGTTGGCTCTGGCAGTAGCCAAACTAGGCCATTTTTAGGATCACCTCTTTCTTTCCAGTTTCCTATGATATGTTCCTAGCTGCCATTTTCCCTGTTAAGTTTTCATTTTCCAGAATACATAAATCTACAAAAGTAGTGATATCCTCTATGCTATCTTCATCGGTGTGTGCATGCATGAGTGTGTATGTGTATACAGTATCCCATACTGATACCTAAACTAAATCTTTATGTAAAGATTTGAGAGCAGCATGAGTCCATATGTGTATTTTGTTGTATTTTATTTTGTTTTATTTTTGAGAAAGAGATGGCGAGCTGGGAGGGGTAGAAGGAGAAGGAGAGAGAGAATCCCAAGTAGGCTTCAAGCCTAGTACAGAGCCTGACAGAGGGCTCAATCCCACAATCCCAAGACCATGACCCAAAACAAAATCAAGAGACAAATGTCCCACCAACTGAATCACCCAGGAGCCCCCACGTGTGTACTGTTGAGATGAATAGAAGGTTTCAATACAATGAACCTTTAGTTTAATAAGGAGAGGAATCACTCATCTATACATACTGTGAGTCAGACTTTGACTCTACTATAATAAACACATAAATAATCTTCTTACCCCACATGGAAATCTAATGTTAAAAATTAACATTCTCAATATTAGAAATAATTCCTAAAATTGTTTTCAAGCATCAACTTAGATTTTTGTTCTATAGCAGCTGGTACTCATTGAAGGGTTGTAGCAGATAGAAAATTAACTCTGGTTACAATGCATTGGGCAGCTTGAAGGAAGGTCAGGGTTTTGCAATGGGTTCAAACATAGAATAGTGAGATTCAGAACTAACATATCAGTTCTAAGGATGCAAAAATAAAAAAATAAAAATAAATAAGAGGCATTTTCGGGAAACAAAATTTTCCTGAGGTGAGGGTGGGGCAAAAAAGGCAAGACTGTGGGGATAAACACAGGAAACAATGACATCCAGGAATCTGACTGTAGAGACACAATTCATTATAAGCTTTTCAGTGAAGACAGGGAATGCAAGAAGAGTAGATAGTGGTGCAGATAAGCAGTGAAAAAATGTCAGTTGCTCTCATGTTCACTTCTGGGATGAAGCAGTAATAAGGAACAAACTCTACGTGCAAACATTTTGAAGACAATATGACATCAGGTGAGGAACATTGTGGAAAGAACTTAAAACCACATAAAACTATTTTTTCTAATACTACTTTTTGGTAGTATTAGAGCTTGCATGGACTGAGTGCCATGCAATCTCTCTGCACATTTGAGAATATCATTACATCCATCATTTGATCTGCCCTAGAAAAGAATACTTTTAATTAATATGGGTGACATGGTCTAAAATGGCATTGCATCTCAAAATTAATGGGAAAATGGAAAGTAGGGAGAAGAAACTATCAGGGAACAAGGGCCCTTTTCCAGGACTTTCTCCATCCTTATGTTGTTCCTTCCCAATTTCTAGAAATATTGAGCAAAGACTTAATCTCATATCTAATGCAAAAGAGTCTTTACATACTCATCAAAATTAATGAGCACCTTAGAGGTGATAGTCCACATATAAATTATATGATCTGAGCACAACATAAGCCTTGGATATTATTATGTAGTCAATTCCATAACTATGTAAGGGACAGTATTATGAACGCAATAGCGTTTTAGTTTTGTTCTCATTTGATAGCAATAACCAAGAAAATCTTAGTCCAGAGCATGAAGAACTAATCCAAACTCTACATTGATATCAGTCATAGTCAGTTCCATGTATCGAATGTTAACAACGCAGAACACATAACGATTGTTTGATCATTGCAAACGTATTGTCTCATTTAATCCTCACAGCCATCTTATCATCACTGCTGTGTTTCAGGTGAGTAAAGTCAGCCTTGCCTATTCTGTTCCTGTCTCCCAATCACCCCCTTATGGTATAATGTTTCTATGACCATGCAGGATTGCAAAAGCTTTGAATGAACAGAACCTCCAAGAAAATTAAATAACAGGTGTCATGCTTATAAGTGGGAGAGCTGAATCTCAAAGTCAGCTTTCTATACACAGAAGAGGGACTCACACTTATACATGAAAAATAGTAATTATACAATTTTTAATTAAGTAGATCTAAAGATAATTTGAAAATAAACTACATGACCCACAGCAAAGTTTTATTTCACATTTGACATTTTATCATAACCATAAATATATCCAAAATTAAATCATTTGCATATGATGGAAATTTTAAAATTATATTCTTGATATTTTAAAATTAAATTCTTACATTACTATTTGTTTTGTTTTTCTTGTTAAACATGCCCCATATATCGAAATGCATATAAAATTATAATGATTGCAGTTTAAAATAACTAAAAAATGCATACTTCCACTTTCCAAGGTAAAACGCCAAACCCCATATTTTAACATGGAAACCCCCAGCTTCTATCTCCAAAAAGATAGATCTCAAAAGACACATCAACCATAATGACACTGCTTTTCTTTTCACGCCACCAAAATTACCTCTGTATTTTTGTTTCTCTTCTGGGTATTAGTCAGGTTCAGAGAATTAAAAATTACAAACAGTAATTTTCAGCTTCATGCTTTTATAAAATTTGACCAACCAATGTGTGCAGTTGTATATCTACAAGCACAGTGGAAATTAATATTATCTCAATCATGACTTGAAAATATTTCCTCATGTACTTCTGCAGTCAATCCCTACTCCTTTCTTATAGCTCTGGAAGAATCTCTGGCCCATTGTCCATTGGTTTTGTATATATTGTCATAGAAAAGGAATCATATAGTATGTAGCTTTTTATTTTGTATTTGACAGAGGGAGAGAGATCACAAGTAGGCAGAGAGGCAGGGGGAGAGAGAGGGAGAGGCAGGCTCCCTGCTGAGCAGAGAGCCTCATGCGGGGCTCCTTCCAGGGACCTTGAGATCATGACCTGAGCTGAAGGCAGAGGCTTTAACCCACTGAGCCACCCAGGCAACCCTAGTATGTAGCTTGTCAGTGTCCCTTTTTTCACCTTGTAAAACACCTTTGAGATTCATCCATGTATTTGCATATATCATTTGTTTATTCCTTGTTTATGTGGAAAATGGATTCACCAGTTGATGGAAATTACAAAGCTTCAGGTTTCATATTTACATACAAGTTCTGTTTTGGGTTGTATTTTCTGTACAATAAGAGATATACAAAGTTGGATGTCCAACTTTTCCAGCACTATTTGTTGAGAAATAATATGTTGTCATTGAATCTTTTGGGCACCTCTTTTAAAAGTTATTTGAGAATATACATCTGAGTCTATTTTTGGACTCTCTATTCTGTCCCTGGATCGATATATCTTTTATTTTACCAATACTATATTCTCTTAATTAATCTGCTTTATAACAAATAATGGCTTAATAATTAATAATTTTATTATATAAAAATTCACAACAAAATTAAAAGTTATTTTGACTAATTTAGGTTTTTTAGCTTTCCATAGAAATTTTAGATTCGGCTTGTAATACCAACAACAGCCACAAAAACTTCCACTGTAAGTTTGACTTAAAGAACTTGGAATTCCCATTCTTAGAAAATAAAATGCTAAACAAACTGAAAATTGATAACTTGTCTTTAACCTTTCAGAGAACTAAGGTCACGGGGTAAACTGCTACCTTGCAAACTAAAAAGAGGAACAAATTCAGAGCCATGGGTGAGATTTACTCACCTGGACCACAACTGGTCGAGCCATTAAATGATAGGAATACTTAAGTGGTATTGACAAATTGCTGAGAATAAGTGTGGACTACAATTAGAGAATTCAGAACGCCTTCACACTTTCATAGTGGTTACCTCCAGGGGTTTCTGTTTTTCTTGTGAAAAACAAAGAAAAAAAATCCCTTCCTGCTGAAAGAAAAATAACCATTTGAAAACACACCAAAATTGTTCTCCATTACAAAGACCTACTTTTCAATGAAT
This sequence comes from Procyon lotor, assembly GCA_028646535.1. Classification (NCBI taxonomy): domain Eukaryota; kingdom Metazoa; phylum Chordata; class Mammalia; order Carnivora; family Procyonidae; genus Procyon; species Procyon lotor. The sequence goes on along the minus strand of JAQQSY010006484.1, from coordinate 2,804 downwards.
TTCACCATATCATTATCCCAACTGGGCAAAGCACATTACTCAATCCAATCCTCTCTAAACTTTATATCTCAACTCAAAGGCGGGTGTTTGGGACAATCATACCCCTAGAGAAATGGTTGTGAAAATCACATCTCAGAGACATAAGCTTCAAATGTTGAAGTGTAACACTACCCTTTTCCCACAACTACCACCACACAATATACAATGTAACACTGCATTACAACTGTAGAGCTCTTCTCTTTCTTAGAAAGAATACTTACAGAAAGGGAGATAAAAAGCCAAGACACGAAAGAAAGAAAGAAAGAAAGAAAGAAAGAAAGAAAGAAAGAAAGAACGAAAGAAAAGCCAAGACACTAAGGGATATGAAAATATCTTCAACCTACAGCTTCAGCCACAGTTAAACACATCCAAGCAAAATTTTCCTAGCAAGATTATCCTAAATCTTCATACTAATGGCCTATTTACATCAGTTTATATTTCAACAACAAAAGAATTACAATGCATAGCAAGGGAAAAAAATAAACAAACAAAAACACCCTACCATCTGAAGAGATACAGCAAGCTATTAAATCAGAACAAATATAACATAGAGTTAAAGATATCTAGCAAAGAATTGAAAACAACTATGATTAATATGGTAAGAGCTCTAGAAGAAAAAGTAGAAAGCATGCAGTGACAGATGACAAAATAAAGTGCAGAAATGAAACCTATAAGAAAGAATGAAAGGAAATACTAGAGAAAAAAAAACACCACTTGTAACTAAATTGAAGAATGCCTTTGATAGGCATATTAGAATGAACAAGGCAGAGGAAAGAACCTGTGATTCCTGAACACAGCTCATAAAAACCTACCAAACTGAATGCAAGAGAAAAAAGAAAAAAAATAACAGCACAGCATTCAAGAATTTAGAACAAACCCAAACCTGTAAATTGGACATCAATGGAATACCAGAAAGAGAAGAGAGAAATGAGAAAAAGAAATATTTGAAGAAATACTGGTTGCAGGACTTTCCAAAATTAATGACAGAAACTAAAACACAGATACAGGAAAATTATAGAACACATAACAGGATAAAAACATGCACAAAAATGCAACTACCCATATAATATTCAAATTCAGAAAACACAAAAAAAAATCCTTAAATAAAAGATGGAAAAATATAGCTCATCTAAAGAAGAACAAGGGTGAAATTACACACACTTTTAATCAGAAAATACACAAGAGGGGAATTGAATGAAATATTTCAAGTGTTTAAAGAGAAAAACTACTAACCCACACACAGTTAAATTATACTTCAAAAGTAAAGGAGAGATAAAGACTTTGTCAGACAAACAAACTGAATCAATTCAGTATCAGCAGGCCTGACCTACAAGAAATTTTTCAAAAGTTCTTCAGGGAGAAGAAAATTATGCATACCAGAAAACTTATTCTACATACACACACAAACAAAAAAAGATGAACACAGAAGAAGAAATAATTAAAGGTAAAATACAATATGCTCACTATAAAGATAAATTAATGAAGACAGCAGGGTATTGACAATTGAATATACATATAAAGATCAATGAAGCAGTATAGAAATTCCACAAGTAGAACAACAATTCAGCAGAGAAAATCTTTTCCACAAATGCAGAATTGGACATTCATATAAAAAATAAATCTAGACACAGACCTTTCACAAAAATTAACTCAAAATGGATCATAGACCTACTATAAAACTTCAACAATAAGTAAATGGATGGTGGTCAGTGGACCAGGACCAGGTCACTTTTGGAGTGGGAGTTTACAGAGAAGACGAGGAAGAAGGCTGCATTTAGTAATACTTATGTATTTATATACAAGTTATTAGGATCACATATATTTCCTGGCTCTGTCCTCTTACAGGGTCTAAAAGAAATGACATCTTGGTAGCAATGAACACACCTAGAAACCAGATCCTGGTTTCTAATACCATTCTGGTCCAATAAAAGTAACCAAGTATTATTGTACGAATGTCTGATTAGAGGGCTCTGGTAAAGAATATATAAGATGACCCCAAAACATCTTAAAGTACCAGAAAATAAGGAAGCAATTTTTTTTAAAAACACATCATGGTGGTTGGATTTCAAATGGAAGAGCAGCCATTTTTATCACATATCATTATATTACATTATATTTTGAAGTATAATTTAACTGTGTGTGGGTTAGTAGTTTTTCTCTTTACACACTTGAAATATTTCATTCAATTCCCCTCTTGCTTGTGTATTTTCTTGATTAAAAGGCCCCCCAATGGCCAAAAGTAGAAAAATTGAGCAACAAAATAAATTGTATTGGATATAAGTCAAAAGTATAAAATAAATATCCATGAGTCTATACTGATATAAATAAATAATTGAGTAAATTAATAAATGGGGAAGAACACACAAATTGCCATGTAAAGGAATTCCAAAGAATATATACAGATACTCCCTCTTCTAGACAGAACATAATTCGCACTCCTTCAGCTTCAGTTGCTCATGGTGACCTCCTTCCACAGAGTACAATGTGGAAAGTGCAGGATGGGAGGACAGCAAATTTGTGAAAAACCCTAACAATAGTGCCTTAATCAGGTGATCAAACTTCACATGAACAATTACAAATTATTCTCATAGTAAAACTCATGATATGGATGTGACAAAAATGGCAAGTTTAACCCCGTGGGCTTCTTTCCCAAAACACATAACCCTAATTTAATCCAAGCATAACATCATATAAATACCCATTAAGGTCTATTACACAAACTACTTGATCAGAGTTCTTAAAATTCTCAAGATCATCAAAATTCT